>JABSNV010000830.1:0-86194 GCA_024085815.1 Flaveria linearis
CGACCGGTTTGACCGGGATTCGGAGGCCTGTCCGGTCCGGTCGAGGGTGGTTCGTTTTTGAGAGTTGAAACGGCCGGTTCGAACCGATCGGCGGTTGGACCGGCCAACCGGTGTCGGGTCCGACCGGAGTTTATTTTTTTTTTTTTTTTTTTTTTGATTTTAGTGGGTAAAACGGGGTGTTAAACCATAAATTAGTACTTTGTATATACAAATATAGTTAAGTTTTATATATAACTATAAAAATATATGTATAATCATATATAAATTACTTATTATTTAATTACATATATAAATATAATTAAAATATAGTTAAATCCGGTCCATCCGGTCCGACCGGTCCGACCGGTCCGAACACCAAACCAGTAAGCCGTCGGTTCGACGTCCGATCCGGTTCTGAGAACATTGGTTTGAATAACATATATGTTGACACAATACCTATCGTCCATGCTACTAATAGTAAAATAAAAAATATCAAACTGTTAAAAAAATACAGAGCACATTATCCAAATGAATAATCAGGCTTTTAAACTTGAATTGTTGTATAAGTTCCTCAAAAGTGTGTCTAATGGCATGGGCGTTTTGTCGTCCCTCCTTCTACACTTGAAGGGTCATCAAGCAGAGAAGCAAAAAGAACAGCCGTAAAGCAAAGGCACCACCACTACTTAGGGTTTGGATTGGTGAAGAACCAACAACGATAACAAACCCAAAATAGACTACCAGTAGCTAGGTTCCCGACAATGAATAACAAACAACCTCCAACTTTTCATCATAAACCTTGGACGATACTAATGCCGAAACAAAAACGAATGCAAGGTAGAAAACACATGAATTGAAGGAGTGGAGCTAGGACCTCTTGAAAACTTTTGTTAACTCCTCATCCACACTACAAGAAAATCTGGCAATAGCGGCGACGCCATTAGCGGCGACAGGTCCATTAGCGGCGACACCATTAGCGGCGACACCAATAGCGGCGACCTGTCGCCGCTATTGATGAGGAATCCATTTCCACTTTTTTCAATCAGATCTGGCCGTTGATCGTGCAATAGATCTAACGGTTGGGGATTGATCGTACTTAACCAATAGCGGCGACACTATTAGCGGCGAATGTCGCCGCTATTGGTTAAAAATATACTGCACAACCATCGACTTCCTCCACATTTCCCCCTTTCCCTCATTGTCGTCTCTCTCGATTGCAAAGTGTCTCTCTCGATTGCCGCCTGCCACCACCCGAGCACCACCCACCGGCCATCAACCGAGCACCACCCAGGTTACCACCGCAGCACCACCCACCGGTTACCACCGCAACCCCCATTCCCCTTTCCCTCCTCCTCTCGCCGGCAACCGCAACCCCCCACCACCCTTTCTCTCTCGATCGCCGCCTGCCTACCCCCTTTCTCTCTCGATCGCCGCCTGCCACCACCCGAGCACCACCGAACACCACTTCTCACCACCTGCCACCACTGCACAATCCCCCACCACCGCTGCTGCAAACCCACCACCACCACCACCACCACTGCTGCTGCAACGACCACCGCCACTGCCGCTGCAACCGAAGACCACCGCTGCTGCAACCGAAGACCACCGCCACTGCTGTGTTAAAAGTATGTATTTAGTATGTATTTTTTTTAGTTGTGTTAAAACATTATTTGGGTAGAATTTTTGATTTAGTTGTGTTATTATATGAATTATTTAGGTTGTGCTACTTGTGTGATCTTTAATTTAGCTATACAAGTTATTTGTTAAATTATTTGTTTATTATGTTTAGTAATTAGATAAGTAATGCTTAATAATAACAAGTAATGTTTAACCGAAGACCACCGCCACTGCTGTGTTAAAAGTATGTATTTAGTATGTTTATACATATATATATACACATATATGTATGTGTATATATACACATATATGTATGTATATATATACACATATATGTATATAATACACATATATGTATGTATATATATACACATATATGTATATATATATACACATATATGTATATATATATACCTATATGTATATATATACACATATATGTATATATATACACATATATGTATATATATACACATATATGTATATATATACACATATATGTATGTATATATGTATGTATATATATACATATATGTGTTATATATACACATATATGTGTATATATATATACACATATATGTGTATATATATATAATATATACACATATGTGTATATATATACCATATATGTGTATATATATATACACATATATGTATATATATACATATATGTGTATATATATACACCTATATGTGTATATATATTATACATATATGTATATATATACACATATGTATACATATATGTATATATATACATATATGTATATATATGTATATATATATACACATATATGTATATATATACACATATATGTATATATATACACATATATGTATATATATATACACATATATGTATATATATACATATATGTATATATATATATATATAATGTATGTATATATATATGTGTGTGTATATTATATATGTGTGGTATGTATATGTATATATATACATATATATGTATATATGAATATATATACATTATGTATATAGGAATGAGATCTGGTGAGAACCTTAACTATTTATGAGAACCTTTTAACTCAACCATAGCCTTTGATTTAATATAAAATATTGAAGATGCTATTTCAATGGTTGAGATGAGATAAGGGCAATATTATCATTTTATTAGTTGTACTTTTCTCTGAATAATGTCAGCTTCTCTTTTCATCATTTCCAATCAAGAAAGCAACCACCATCACAATCCTCTACCATCATGTGCTAAGAAATTCAAAATCAACCATCAAAAATCAACCCACAACCATCACTACCACAACCCGCCACCGGTTATCTCTACCACGCCAGTAATGTTCACCCTCTCTGGTGTAAAAAAACATTTGCTCTCTTCGGCCAGTCAACCTTCGACCACCGATAGAACTTGCTCATCACCATCATCGCCAGTAGCTCCTCTCTTCCACCACCACTGTTGACACCACGAGCACACCACTACAGCCGTCACTAGAACCTCCGTTCCACTTACAACCACAACCGTCACAGACCCTCGATGCCACACAGAACAGTCGCCCCACCAGTGGGTGGCCGTGACACCATTTCACATCAAATCACCGCCCGCGAACAACAACACAACCGTCATTGACCATTGTTGCCAATCCAGCAGGAGTCGCCCCACTAATGGGTGGCCGTGACATTGGACACCACCACCACTATCAGTCGAACACCACCATCACCAGCATTCCACCTTCCCTTTCTTCGTCTTCCATAAACCCCTCACTCACAAGAAACCAGTCATTGTTGATTCACTCACTAGCCACAAACCCTTGCTCATAGTGGTGGTGAATATCATCCTACGCAAGTTAGAACCCAGATCTTTATAAATTTTGTTTAGATCTCTTGTCAAAGGTTAGGTTTTCAATTTTGACTTTGGATTTGGCTGTTAGACGAGCATTTCTTGTAAATTGAAAGTTTTAATTCAAT
Source organism: Flaveria linearis (assembly GCA_024085815.1). Lineage (NCBI taxonomy): Eukaryota > Viridiplantae > Streptophyta > Magnoliopsida > Asterales > Asteraceae > Flaveria > Flaveria linearis. Next base: position 3,533 of record JABSNV010000830.1, read on the forward strand.
GTTTAGAAGTATGTGTATTTATATTTCAACTTATAGTGGTGTGATTTTGATGTATTTTTTGTAAATAAAGGTTGTAATTTAATGTTTTAAAGTAGGTATTTATTGGATTTTATATATGTTTGTTGGTTTTTATATATGTTTTTGATGTAAAACATTGTAAAGAGTTAAGATATAATGTAATTCACCGTATGTATTTCGTTATGGTAGTGTAGTTATTTTCTTATCTGGATTTATTGATGCATATTATTAATAATCTTTTTTGTTATTATTTCTGTTATTTTCAGATCTAGGTTTTTTTATGCATATTTTTAATAATTTATGTTACACCTTTTTACATTTATGTTATACATTCTTACAGTGATGTTACACTTATTTATATTAACGTAACGGTAAGTTGCATTAGTTTATATTTGTTTTACATATTCATTTACATTTATTAATATTGGTTTATATTAGTTTATATTGGTGTAATATTGGTTAAATTAGGGTTTTCGTAGTGTAGATTGATGTTTTGTTACAACTTTACTAAATGTTGCATTAGTATCACATAAGAACCTAATGTAACTAAGTACATGTGATATTTCTTTAAATTTTTACATTTGGTTTACATTGGTTCAATGTCGCTTGGTGTAGTTACATGGTTTAATCTCGTTTGGTTGTTATGTTATTGAAATCATGTTGGTCGCGTAATGATGTATATTTTACATTTAGTTTACATTAGTTTTCATTGGTTTACGTATTATTTTTCATTATAGTTTTGCTACAGTTTACAGCAGTGTAACACTGTAACATATGGTAAAATGGTGTAACGTATGGTTTTAGATGGTGTATTTTTGTTATTTTAGTATGATTATAGTGGTGTATTCTTATTATAGTGGTGTAACATATGGTTTTAGATGTTGTAAATAGTTTGTAAGTGTTGGAAATACTAATTATAGTGATGTAGCTATAGACATCCAAACTAAATCACAAAAAATATTGAGACTATATGAGAATTAAATAGAAAAAGTATACGAGTTTAATGATGTAATGTCATTTGATTGTTAGGTTGTTGTAATCACGACGTTATTAATAGTTGCAGTGGTGTAATATCGGGTGTAAGTTTTTGTTATAGTGGTGCAACAATAGTGTAAATGTTTTACACATTGGTTTGCAATAATTTATATTGTAAAAGCATTAGTACTATAGTGGTGTACTTTTATTATAGTGGTGTAACATTTAGTTTTAAATGTTCTTGGGTGTGCACATGCTAGTTACAGTGATGTAACTGCAGTTGTTTGAACTAAATCACAAAAATATGTCAAGACTATAAGAATTAACGAGAAAAATGATGCGAGTTTAACGATATAATTTTATAAAAGTACAATACGGTATAAAAAAGTTATGAATGTATAAAAAAGTTGGATGTATTAGTGTAGTTACCATAAGGTCATATACGAACTTATATATAACAAATTCTTTGTCTTTTCTTTAGATATAAGTATGTTTTTAAGTTTAATTCTGTTTTTTTATGTTTTATCTACACGTTGCAGTAATGTAATAAGTAACAACTGAGGATAATTTTTAAAAATTTCAAAACTATATTGGATTTAAAGAGAAAAGAAGACGAGTTTAATGGTGTGATTTTATAAAAAAATCATAATGCATAAAAAAGTTTAATAGTTTTAAAAATAAAGGGGGTAAACTTTTATAAAAAAGTAGATGTAATCTTTTGAAAGTAGGTGGTGACACTTGTCAACACCAAATTAAAAGCTGACTTTTGTGTATGAGTGAAATGTCAAAAATAACATTTTCTACTAAAAAAGGAATATGGACACTTGTCATCATCTTATGGTTCTAAAATATAATCAATGGCCTACAAAGAGTTAATGGGTTCTTACAATTAGTATGGGTTCTTAATAGAACCAAACCTAGTATTATATTATGTGTATGTGTGTTATATATGTTGTATATACATATGTAATGTTATGATCTATATAATATATGTATATGTATATGATATATATACTAATGGATATTATGTATGTATGTATGTTATGTATAGTGTATGTATGTATGTATGTATGTATGTAGTATGTTGTATGTATGTATGTATGTATGTATGTATGTATGTATGTATGATGATGTATGTATGTATGTATGTATGTATGTAGTATGTATGTATTATGTATGTATGTATGTATGTATGTATGTATGTATGTAGTATGTATGTATGTATGTATGTTGTATGTATGTATGTATGTATGTTGTTTTTATGTATGTAGATGTATGCATGCATGCATGCCTGCATGCATGCATGCATGTATGTATGTATGTATGTATGTATGCATGCATGTATGTATGCATGTATGCATGTATGTATGTATGTATGTATGTATGTATGTATGTATGTATGATGTATGTATGTATGTATGTATGTATGTATGTATGTATGTATGTATGTATGTATGTAGTAGTATGTATGTATGTATGTATGTATGTATGTAGTATGTATGTATGGTATGTATGTATGTATGTATGTATGTATGTATGAATGTATGTATGTATTTATGTATATATGTATATACATATGTATATGTAAGTATATATATATACATATATTATATGTATATGTAATATATATTATATGCACCGAGTAACGAGTCGAGCCAACGAACCGAGCCATGAGCCGAGCTCGAACCAAGCTAACCCTGGCTCGAGTTCGGCTCGTTTAGAATTCGAGCCGAGCCGCTCGCTTAAATACGAGCTTTTTTCAAACCGAGCTTTTGCGAGCGAACTTCGAGCCGTGAATTTTTTGTACAGCCCTAGGCATAAATGACTGGAATTCACTACTATAAAATTAGGGCCCAAGTGTGGTTAGCAACCAAGCATGAAATGAATAAAATGGACCACATTCTCATCTAATTCTCCACACATCTTATATATTAAGGAACCAAAGTTAACATTTCTATATATCAACACATCTAAACTAGGGCCCTATCCGTCTCCTCCTTCCAGTTAAAATATTAAAAGTAAATTACCATTTGCATCCCTAACGTTTGTTCATTTTAACCAGGTGCATCCCTACGGTTTCAAAATTGTCATCTGCCCCCTAACTTTTCATGTTATCTTCATTTGAGTCTATACGTTTTATTTTTATCTCAATTTGAGTTCAAATGACTAACACTGTTAATGTTCTTGTTAAATTATTTTAAAAAAACGAAACTATCCTTAAAATTAAATAATAACATAAAAACCTTGTGGGTCCCATCCATGAACATCATCTTCTTCAAATCACCACCACCACAACCACTTCCATCACCACAACCACAACCACTCGGTCATCACCATGACAACTACCCATCACCACCTTCACACCATAACAGCCACCCATCACAACTTTCACAGCCACCCATCACCACCACCGCAGCCCCTATCACCACCACCATCGCAACCCCACACCACCACCGCAGCCACTATCACCACCACCGTAGCCCCATCACTACCACCGCAGCCCTATCACTACCACCACAGCCACCCATCACCACCACCGCAGCCCCTATCACCACCACCGCAACCACCTATCACCACCACCGCAACCACCCATCACCACCTTCACAGCCACCCATCACCATCACCACCACAGTCCCCACCACCACCAACTGTAGCCACTCGTCACCACCACCACAGCCCCCATCACCACCACCACCGCATACCACCGCAACCACTATCACCACCATCGTAGCCATTCTCACCACCACTGCAGCCCCCATCACAACCACCCATCATTACCACCAAAACCCCCATCTCCACCACCATAGCCGTCCATCACTACTAGATCTACGATTTTTGCTAAAACACCCTTGGCTATTACCGTGTTTCACCCATCCACCACTAGATCTGGTTCTTTAGAACAACAATTTCACATCTTGGTGGTTGTGGTCTACCGATCACACACACACAAAGAAAAGAAGGGAAGAGAAGAGAAGAGATAGGAGTGGTGGTGGTTCTTCTGGTCGTGGAGGTGGTGTTGGTGGTGCGGCGACGGCGGCGATGGTGCGGCGACGGCCGCGGTGGTGCGATGACGGAGGTGGTTGCGGGTGGCAGTGGTGGTGGACATAAAGAGGGAGAATAGAGAGAAGATAGAGAGAATATAAAAGGGGTGGGGGTGTGGATGGGGGAATTTTGTTTAATAAATAGCGGTATTTTTATCATTTTAATAAAACTAATGGAAAATTTTAACGCCACCCGTGTGTTGGACTCAAATGGAAATAAAATGAAACGTCAGGGGCGGATGACAATTTTAAAACTACAAAGTACAACCGGTTAAAATGAGTAAAAATCAGGAATACAAATAGTAATTTACTCAAATATTAATTTTACCCGACAACCAACTATTCCATAAAAAATTAGAGTAACTATCTTCTTGGGTTGTGTTGGAGTACATTTTATTATATCTATCATTCTAATTTCATGTATCATCGGATGTCGTTGAAAAACTATCCAACAATTCTTTATCCATATATGTTTGAAATGAGTGGTAAACAAGTAGCCTTTTAAGCCTACTAATAGCGCGCTCCCCGAACCATTGCGGTCACTTGGGTTAGTGGTCGCACCCTTCCCTCCCAAGCGGTCTCTTTGTTTTTTTATATGTTTGAAAAATTAAAAGAACATGTTTATAATATTATGTTGATGTCTTTGATTACAAGATGGAGGCCCAACACATTTGGTTAAAGCTTTTTCGTTTCTTTAGAGATGTTGGTTCGAGTTCTGGCCTTACTGATTTTTATGTTCTTTTGGAACAATTTTTTCTCTTTTTTAAAAACCTTTTTGTTATTTTTCTTGGAACAATTGCATATATCTTCTTGTAACTCTGTTAATTACATATTTATCCAACTCAAAACCAAAATTGCACATATCCTTTTACTTAATCTATTTTGTTGTATGTTTATCCAACTTAAAACTAAAATTGTATATAACCGCTCATTTAATAATAAAAATATATCAAATTTACTCATTTTGACTTTTTATAAACAATAGATCATAGATGCCATTTTACCCATGATTGTTTATGGTTGTTTTTTGTCATGATTTTTTGATTCTGTAATAAATTAAAAGTTTGATATTTGTGTTGCATTTTATTATTGTTACTCAAAAAGCTTGAACAAGAACATAGACTCAACATAAACGAATAAAATTTTTAAAAAGAGGGGAAAAAAGTTAAGAAACTAAAAACACTAATTAGCAAAACATGATTAAAAAAATGTAAAAAAAAGCTAAAAATGGGTGTATATGAAAATTAATTTTTTATAGTTTTGATAAAAACAAGGGTAAAATTGTCAATCTATGATTTACTTTTAATAAAATAAATAAATGGGTAAATTTGAAAATTATTCAATAAGAGAGGGGATATATGTAATTTTGTTGTGAATTGGGTAAATATGCAATTAAAAAGATTAAAAGAAGGGATGTACACAATTTTAATTTTAAAATGGGTAAAATACAATTAAGTTGTATTACAAAGGAACATATGCAATCGTCCCACTTTTCTTTGTCGAAGTAATAATCGTTACGCTGTGTTTTTACATCTGTGTTTTCATATTCTGACTCTTTTCGGTTTCTCCACACAACGCGCATGAAAAACATTGTTTCATTTATATATTATAGTTCTCAACTAAGAAGAGCACACAAAAATTGAAAGTTAACGTTATTTAATTCAATAATAAGTCTCTTTTTTACATGCATGATTAATGGTTAGACACATCTAAATATCTGATAAATCTTTACCCTTTTTATTAAAATAATAGTCTTTCTTTTTTACAAGTCATGGTGGATGATGATGACTATGATAGGCAGTAAACGAGTAATGCGTTCTTAATCAGGGCTCTTAATCGGGGCTCTTAATCGGGGTAAGGAGAATCTACAAGGATCGATCGAACTACTCGAACATATAAATAGATGAAGGTGGATACAATTTCAATCCATTAGATCATACAAACGGATCTGCCCTGATTACATATGGATCTAGACCCGATCCATTGACACACCTACAACATATGATCTCAAAAAGGATATTATCATTTAACCAGTGCCACTCCAATGCCTCATCATCACAAGTCACAAGTGAAGATAATTTTTTCCGCTGACTTTTAAAGGTAGTCTCCAAACAAAAATAATTGCAAAAATAAAGAATAACAAGTTAAGAACAACAATAATAAGCCTTATAACAATATTCAAATTGGTTAAGATTAAAGCCAGTATAGATTATTTCATTACAAATGTAGCTTTTCCTATATGGAAGGAGTTGCATGTATCAAACAAACAATTTCAATGTCTCATATAAAATATATTCACACGAAGCTGAGCACCCCCGCATCAGAAACTACAGATGAATTTATAAATGTAAAAGGAAGATAATGTATTCGACGGATATACAAGTAAACAAAGCCGATCAGTGGGCATTGACGAGGAAAGGATGCTGGCAAACACTGCATTCTATGGTTTTTGACCCGCTAGCAGGAACATCAACCTGAAACAAACACACTTTGACTAAATTCTGGGTGGCTCTAGCGTTATAAAAGATAAAAGATAAGCTAGAACTCTTGTGCGAAAATTTTAAGGGCACCAAATTATTTTTCTTTTTTTCTTAATTCTTTACAATATATGCTCATTATCATTTATTATATTAATCACTTATGGATATACCAACTATACATTTTTAATTTATCGTTGTTGGTCCAAGGATAAAGGATCAGTTTTGTTCCATGAATTTTTTTTAAGGAAAAAACCTCAAATTAAAATCGGCTTAGGACCTAGGGCAGCACAGAGATAAGATGTTACTTTGTGGGATTATATGCTTTTCTTCTCCTGATAATAAATACTATTACCTGACATGCAGGTATCTTCCTTTTCTTTTAAAAATAAATAGAAAACTTATATGATATAAATACGAATAAATTAAAAAGAGGTTAAGGATTAATGAAACTCTGGTAGAAAAAATGGGAAGGTTAGCAAACCTGCAAATGGACTGTACAAGTAGGACATTCCACCTCTTTCATTTGCTGAACAGCCACATTGGATTTCAACTCTGTGCAAGTATCTTGGTTAGTAAAGAAAAAACAATGTTGCTTTTAATTGACAAGAAAAGAGAAACAGTGACAACTAAACCAATATAAGTATATAACTAAATATTATAAGAGGTTAAGTACAATTTTGCCACCAGACTTTATCTAAGAGGAAATCCAGGTGATAATAAGAGGTGGAGGGGACAAGATGCAGGTATAGGTGGTTAATAAGAGTAGACTAGGAGCTGTTCTAAAAGGAGAACAAATCCGCCACCCGATTTTGATATTAATATGGTAATACCACTTTTGCCACTCAAAAATTTAACTTCCATGTTCGATCACTAGACTCAATTTCTGCACGCTAGACTGGCCAAACTAGTGTATCCTCTTAATCTCATATGATTTTCATGTAGTAATGTAGTATTTTGGTGATTTTATAGGATCTTTATCATCTCCAGTTTCTTTGATATTCCATTAATCAATATACGCATTTAAATTGAATTGAAAATCTAGACAACCTAAATTCAAGTAAAAAATAAGCAAATAAACCCTAAAAGAAAATAAAGAAACATAGATATATGTATATTCTCTGTATGATACACTCAACACTATAAACTTCTAGATAATGGTACATACCAGCTGTTGTTTTGCGCTTCTTTTCCATCTCCTCCTGTCACCCAAAAACACAATTCAAGATTTTAAACACTTGTTTGGCCAATCAAGAAACAATAACGAAAAATCAAAATGGTTTAAAATACATTTCCAAAAGAACTTCAAGCACCAAAGATATAAATTAATTATCATCACCAGAATAAAGGTTGTTTATATGCTTGATAATTTGAACCATGAAATTTTGGAATTACAAAGTGTTTAATACCTGAAGTTTCTTTGCAAGATCCTCATGTCTATTGAAGCCAGAGGATCTACCAGCTACCTCATTTAAATGACTCAACCTCTGAGTAACTTCCGCCTACAAAAAGGAAAAAGGAACATACAAGGCCATGAATAAGTAAATAAATAGAAAACACCATCATATTACAAATCAGAAAGAATATAACTGAACAAAATAGAACTACTAATACTGATCCTAAGAAACTATGACTTCATATCAATTACTTATTACTTATCAAAATAATAAAAGACTGCTTATTACTTATCAAATAATAAAAGACTATTTCTTTTACGTACCATACATTGGTCACAAACTCGAACTGGTTGAGCACTCTCTTCTGCTGTGAGAGCAATCCTACCTTGAGTGCACTTATCACAAAAAATATCACCACAGTTTCTACAGTGATGCTGAAAAAATAAAGAAAAAGGTCAAACAATAAGGTTACAAAATTAAAAATAAGTGATAATTCTCATTAATAATTGAATCAAGAGACTAACCCTTCGCACAAAAGCTCCAAAATACGTTTTGCATGCCGTGCACTTGGTGGATGCTTCGTCTGGAACCTACATTAGAAAAGAACCAATGGTAAAAGAACTTTTGGACACGTCATCATGTTTGACCACTAATACAACTCAAAAACTGACTTCAGCTGCATTTTCCAGTTGGTTTAACTAAATCTGAACAAAAGATTAAACTAACCCAATGGTCTTTCTCCTCATTGGTAGGCTTCATCAAGTTAATCCAATCAGGAAAGCCTTTTTTCTTCTCAGCTGGTTGTTGTTCAGAGATAGTCATCCCATCCATCTCCTTGAACTGCATCAAGGTAACAAGGAAGAATTATTCTCGGTTAATTTTTCCACAGGAAAGATAAACAATTAAGATATTTAACTTTTGCTAGAAACAGGTCAACATAGAGAAAAATGGACGAAGGATTTATTATTTATTTTTTTTTGGTTTTTTTTCAAACCAATAAACTTACCTAGTAAAATCCCACATTGAAAAAAACTACTGATAGGGTCCAGTGAGGGTGAGACGAGGACAAACCTTTCCTCTATCACCAAGAAGATAGAGAAACGGGGCTCCCAGTGGGACACCCAGTCCAAATATTTTGTTTCAACCATAGATTTTAAACAAAGGCCATTTATTTTTCTTAATTTGATCATCTTTTGTAACAATAGCTAGAAACAAATGTAATTAAATAGTAAATATCTTCTTTTAAATTTAGTCTATTTAAGGATTTAAACAATATGGATTTAAACAATATTATTTAGCACAGAAATTGAAAACTTCAATATTCTGAAAAAGTTATACATTTATTTAGTTAACAAAAATAAACTTTTCTCCTGGTTACTGGTCCTGAATACAAATACATTGATAGAAATAATAGAGAATATGACAATCCAAAACCTGAAAACTTGCAGCGGCCACCATGTCAAGAATTTTGGTTGTTGTATAACTGTTCGACTTCAATCTAACACGTCTTGCGTTTATATCAATGAAACTTTTGGTCCAGAAAGCAAATATATTTGAATCCAGTACCTATGAGGCAAGAAATAATTCAATGTTATATTTCGAACATCAAATTTTAACATGGAACATAGGGTGTTAAATTTAATGCAACATATTTACCTCCCACTTTGTTACAGTCTCAAGTGAATATACTTTCAATGTTCGACTTGTTGCAGGATCAAGTAACTGAATACCATCTAAACCAATCTGCAGAGAAAACATAGAACAATTTTAATATACAAGTTATTTGACAAACAAGATTATAAAGTATAAAAAAAAGACACGGTATTTGACAGAAACTCTAGGTGTATGATCAAGACCTGATCAGCTCAATCCCTATATCCCCCAAAAGGGCTATATTTTTTGTCTTGTAATGTCATACATCACACTAACTAAAATACAATGTTGATACTAGATATATTAGTATTTTATTTCCTTTTACTTGTGCTTCAGCTTGCATTGACAAAACTCCACCTTTGGTTTATGTTGCATCTAACATTTAACACAAAGTTTTCTATGTTAATTAACTTCTTGCTTGCAAATTTTAATACACAACTTATTAGCTAATCCTGCAATTCTCAAGGAGTCTATTTATCTGAAAGTACTTGGATTGACAAACACTTGATGTTTCCTAATAAATTGCTATGATTAGACTAGCTATATCTAATTTCCATTCAAAATTGCCAAAAATTTGTTGGCAAGAAGGTCTGATTCTCCAAAGGACCAAGGCAAGGGAAAGCTACAGTTGACATTTGTTACCCAATATCTCTATAGTTCAAACCATTGATACTCAACATTTGCAATTGCTATTCTTCGTTGGCAATAATAAATTTCCAAAAAATTGGTTTTGAGCACTTACCAAATCACATTATCCACAAGTAACCAACAACATTTTTAAACACAAGTGAATTCATATACTTATAAAAACAAACCTGACATAGCACATCCATATCTCCTTGCGATCCTTCAGACAGAAGAATTACTCGAAACTTCTGCACTCCATTCCTCACATCCTCTTTCACCTCCACTTTCGACGCAGCTTTAGAAACTCTATCACCATCCAACGAAGCCACCGAACCCCTCTGCTCGTTCCCACCATCACTGCCATAAGTTATAGGTCTCCCGTAATCATCAAACTGCAGCACAGGCGCCCTAGACGACCGATCCTTCCCAACGTTATTACCTCCATTGTAAGCATAAACACTTTGATCAAAACTGTCACTTTCAAGCACCTCCGTTACTCCCATCCGATCATTACTCCCACCACCAGCAGAACTTATAGGTCTTCCATAATCATCAAACCTAACCGAAGGCACACTAGAAGACTCAATCTGCCTACCACTATCACCCGCAACGTAACCTGCGAAGTTCACATCCATCTGATTCTGATTCTGATGGTGGTACCAAGAAGAAGGCATCAAGTTTGGATCGTAACTCGAATCATGATTATGAATCGTTACGTTCTGATGATCGTTAGGGTAGTAAGTAGAGGGGTAATCGTTGGAGTAATCGGGTGAATAGTAAATTGAGGGATCGGGAGGGGCTGATGCGTCGGTTGCAGATGGATGTTGATCGAATGAGGGATTAGGGATGTGGTTTGGAAGTAATAATTGTAATACGAAGATGAAGAAGATGATGATGATGAGGATGGATAATTCATCTCGTTTTGATGATTCATGCTTCGATCAAGTGTTTTAGATGCTGCACAATTAGGGTTTAAATGGATTGAAAGAGAGAGAATTAGGGGATGTGATTTGGCGTGTGATGAAGGCTATTTGTAAGCGAAGGTAAGACGAAGACGACGATGAAGTGGGTATACCCGCCACAAGGATTCGGGTCAAGTCGGGTTGAAACAATGTCGGTTGGGGCCTGTTCCACGTCGTCTTCACGGGACCGCTACCGTCTCACCGATTGGTTTTCAAAATTACATACACACACAACTAGTTAATAAAAAATATTTAACACCTTATTTGTTGACATTATCAATTTAGTAATATTGGCTAACAACAATGTTTGAACTTTAAATTTTCAAAAAAGGTAAATATTCTCATCCTTCTTGTAATCATAAGATCAAAAGATCATTGGCTACTAATTGATAAGTGATCGAGTGTTTTGTCCTATGATTATCCGTCTAACTATAGATAGGAGTGTGTAAAAATATCTAAATCTCAAATCGAATCAGAAATATCTGAAAATAAGAATTTTAAATATTTGAATATTCGGATATTTAAAATTTTTGGGGGTATCAGGAACATCCAAATTACCTAAAATACTTCTATAAAAACTATTAAAAATAATAAATGTTAATTAAGAGTCTTATTTTTTTATAAAATTATTAAATAATACATAACTTTTTAGAATTTGGATTTGGATATTGAAATCCACTATCCGAAGTTTTTAGATGTCTGATTTTAAATATTTCTAACTAAGGTTATTGTTTTTTTGGTAACAAAATTTATCAGTTATAAGTTTCAAGAAACAATTGTTGTTTGATATAGTACACGACATGAGTATCGCGTTCTTGTTTTACCCGTTCTTGTTTTACCACTTTTATGATTCATTGGATTACACTTGCACATAGAATCTCCATCCTTCCTTAGTCCAGCACTTAATGATGTGACTATATCATTGCCGCTTACTTAGTCATCAATTTATTGTTTGTCCAGCACATAAAACACTTTAAGATTTTTAGACGAGATATGGTTTTGGCATACTCTATTAGTTTTCGTTATGTGCCTACCATTGCGTAGCTGATGAATATTTTGACGAAAGGGTTGTTAATCAATTAAGCATGAAGGAGACGTAATAATGTGTACAGTTAGTGTAGTTGTTTGTGGTGTCATACTTTCTTAGAACCATGACAAAATCATAGAAACTAAAAAGCTAGCAATACGCTCGAGAAGAAATAACAAGTTACAATTTAAAAGAATATTGAGCATAACTTAGTCTGACATTACAAGTTACTAATTTTAACAAATATTTTTAATCCAATTATACAAAGAATGTTTGATCTCATTTGTTTTCAAGGGGACGTGTTTTTTCTAATGCCTAATGTATTTTCTAGGGGTGTGCATGGTCGGTTTGATTTGGTTTTAGCCTAAAACCAAAACCAAAAACCGATATTTCGGTTTTTAGGTTTTTAAAACCATTTAGTTTTGGTTTTTTCGGTTTTTGGTTTTTGGTTTAGACTTCGGTTTTGGTTTGGTTTTGGTTTTTTTCGGTTTTGTTTTTTGGCTTCAAGTTTTTTTTAATTGGTTCAAAGTAATGAATTTTAAGCTAAAACCTTTAGGCTTATATTATTTTGTTGATCTTTAAACCTAATCTACAGATTCTTATAATTACTTAACATTAAAATTAATTACAAATAATAAAATATAATAACAAAAAATTCAATAAAATAATTTAATCTACCAAACAAAAAAGTTTAAATATTATTCTTGAAACCTAAATATATATCTATTTTAGATAAGATAAGTTAAATAAGTAATTTATAGGCTAGTCATATTTATAAATGTATGAATACACCTCCAAATTTACAAGTTTGATTTTATGGTTTCGGTTCGGTTTTTCCGGTTTCTATTACAAGCAAAACCGAAACCGAACCAAAAAATCGGTTTTTAAAAAAATCATCAAACCAAACCGTCGGTTTTTTATTGGTTTCGGTTTTATCGGTTCGGTTGCGTCGGTTATTTCGAATGTGGTTCGGTTATTTTGGTTTCTTACACACCCCTAGTATTTTCTGTTTTCTAAATAAGCCAAACCACTGAGTAAAATAAGGCATGTCTGAGTGTTGTTTGGGTTCCGATTCACAATCGAGCAAACGCGTAAGCTCCAATCTTAACTGGTGATGAATGCAAAAGGCTGCTCCAAAATTCAAGACGATTCCAAATAGCCAAAGTAACTACACAACCGAACTGGAAACCAAAACAAATCTTTACCAAAGCATGGGTTCTAATTTTTTATAGGACATTTCTAATTTGGTTTTGGCTTTTCTTTTAAAAAAACTAGTAATTTCCACCGTGCTTCGCGCGGGCTCGAAACTTAATGAGATAGCTTAAAATTTACTTATAAATACTGATAAAATAAGTTCATCTAAATGGTATTTTTAAAATGAGTAAGAAGCATGAAAAAAATAAAATAACACCTCATTGCACATCATCCATCACCAAATCCAAACATCTAACTTACGTGCGATGTAGTCGATTAGTTAACTTTTGTTATTGACATACTAAAATCCCAGCAAAATGAGTGATTACTTTTTAGTTATTTTGGAATTTCATCCCCGTTCTTGTTTTACCACTTTTAAGATTCATTGGATTACACTTGCATATAAAATCTCTATCCTTCCTTAGTCCACCACTTAATTGTGTGACTATATCATTGCTTCTTACTTAGTCATCAATTCATTGTTTGTCCAGTTTAGACGAGATATGGTTTTGGCATACTTTATTAGTTTTCGTTTTTTGCCTGTCATTGCTTAGCTGATGAATATTTTGACGAAAGGGTTGTCAGTCACTTACGCATGAAGGAGGCATAATAGTGTGTACAGTTAGTGTAGTTGTTTGTGGTGTCATACTTTCTTAGAACCATGACAAAATCATAGAAATCAAAAACTAGCAATTCGCTTGAGAAGAAATTATAAGTTACAATTTAAAAAGAACTAGTGTTATACTACGACGCGCTTTGCACGTCGGAAGAAGCGAAGGAGGCTCAGATGGCGTTCGGACACGTTTCTATCATCACAGCCATGAGGGTCAAAAAACTTTTCACGATACAACATTCACGTACCGATGAACAAAATAAGACCAACATCACTGCCAACAAAATAGGTCTCATATAAACATGTAAATTGGTCTCATACGAACGTAGGTTTTCATCATCGATCAAATCAAGATGGTGTCCCAGCCAATATAAATAGTATCCAATGAACATATGTTCAGCATCATTGACCAAATTATGATATTGTGTTGAACGAACTCAAACTGTACTGGTCTCGGATGAATATATGCTCATCATCATCGACCAAAGGACCCGAAAAGAGCACCATGGAATAACACATGGCCATCATCGACCGTATCGAAATATCGTTAGCCAACGAAAGTAGTCTCAATGAATATATATTCATCATCATCAACCTTGGATCCCAAAAGAAATCCAACAGAGGCCACATTTGAAAACCTTAACAGCCAAAATAACAAAGGCCTAAATCCAGAAAACATATAAAGAAAAGTCTCAGATGAACTCAGATTCATCATCATCAACCCCAAATAGCTCTAATCACGCATCTCGGGGGTGGATTATAAATTCGACAGAGGCCACACTTGAAATCTTTAACAACAAAAAAGGTCTAAACATGAAAACGTATAAACAGAAGAGTCTCAGATGAATTCAAGTTCATCATCATCGACGGTGACGCCAAGATGGACGTCTGAAACCCCTTCCATAACACCAACAACATTCAATCGAACCAAAGACCATCAAACAGAATAAGAAGAAATGGCTCCTCATCGCCGCCGCCAAGGAAACCCGCATTAGCAAAAGGTCGGCGACGGCGGAGCTCCATAACCCTCGCCATATGGCGACTTCCGAACGACCACCTGTGGTATCCACAGCCTACGTCGACTGCGTAATCCCAATAGCAAACCCTAGAACAGATCTGAGATCAAAACCCTAATGACAGAGGAGGAAGAAAGGTCGTCGTCACCATCGCCGCCGCCAAGGGAACCCATGCAAGCAAAGGACTGGCGGCGGCGAGGCTCAAGACTCTCTGCAGGTTTCGATCTCAGGCAAGATGGATCGGCCGAAGCCACAACAACCACCATTAACATCGAATCAGAAGAAGAAAGGTAGAACTGGAGGATCCCCATGCGTCGGTGAAGCCGGTGGCGACAACCTCCACCGCCACTGACGACCAAACACGCCGTCGGCGGCTGCCGTCGCAGACCCCACCACCGCCTCCCGGCCACCTCCTCAAATGCATAAAATCTCTCAACAAACATATAAAGCATAAATAAATGTTGGATGAGAGGTTGTACTTCATGTATCTCCACTTGCACAACACTGTTCCTACTGTTCATTTGAACTTCTTTTTAAATATATAGGAGAATATTGAGCATAATATCAGCCTAACATTACAAGTTACTAATTTTGACAAATATTTTTAATCCAATTATACAAAGAATGTTTGATCTCATTTATTTTCGAAGGGGAGGACGTGTTTTTTCTAATGCCTAATGTATTTTCTTGTTTTCTAAATAAGCCAAATCTTAAATAAGCCAAATCATTGAGTAAAATAAGGCATGTCTGAGTGTTGTTTGGGTTCCGATTCACAATCGAGCAAAAGCGTAAGCTCCAATCTGTTAGTTGGTCATGAATGCAAAAGGCTGCTCCAAAATTCAAGACGATTCCAAATAGCCAAAACAACTACACAACCGAACTAAAAAATCAAAACCAATTAAAGACCAACGAATGGGTTTTAATTTTTTATAGGACATTTCTAATTTGGTTTTGGCTTTGCTTTTAAACAAAACCAATAATTTCCACCCGCGCTTCAAAACTTAATGAGATAGCTTAAAATTTACTTACGAATATTGATAAAATAAGTTCGCCGAAATGGTATTTTCAGAATGAGTAAGAAGCATGAAAAGAATAAAATACCACCTCCTTGCACATCATCCATCACCAAATCCAAAACAAATCCCAGCAAAATGAGTGATTACTTTTTAATATATTTTAGAATTTCATCCCCCCCCCCCACCAGATGATCTAACTACATGGAATATAAATAAAGACACATGTAGTTAACTTCAGCTAAAACAATTAACAAAACCACACTCATAGATATTCAAAACATGTAGTAATTCCATTTGCAGAATCTGTGAATGTAAACCATTAAATTAGAAGAATGATCAACCAAACCATCATCTCATTGATGCATCATTGAGTAAATAGAGCGCAATGGCCGCCTCTACTCAGAACATGCCATGCACATTGATTAAGCGATGATGATTCATATCAACAATCACACAAAACTTTTATGTCTAACAAATACAATACATTATGCATATTGTACCTTTGACCTATAGAACATGAACAACAGATTTCAAAAACTAACGTCTCATGGGAAAAAAATAAACATGAAGCGATTTTGATGCTTCAAAAGGTTCAAAATTTGTATGCTTTTTATCTAACATAAAAAAGTTCAGGGGATATGAATTCAGATTAACTCTAAAACATCCAAGCAAGCATAATTTATATTCAATATCAATACCAAATGCAGCTAAGGAAACAGATATTTTAAAGTGAAACTTAAAACCTGTTTAACATTCAATTCAAACATTTGTCTGTTTTGTTTAATTAAACAGCTACGTATCAAGACCTTACTAAAGAAATTTCTATTCTATTATTCCCTTTTGTCGGTGGCCACAGTGCCCCACAAAAGGGATCCCTCATCTCCTCATCTCCGAGCCCTAAACGCTTCCCCATCTCTACCGCTCCTTCATTCCTCCACCGCCGGCGCATTTGGTCTAAGGAATCGAGGAAGAAGAAGCTTGCTGATGATCTAACAGCGGAATCGAACAAGATCAAGAGCGACAACGATGCGATTCGGAGCACGATCGATGTTTTCGCTCGACGATTGATTGAAACCGAAGCGGAGAACTCTGTTCTTCGACCTCAGGTGAGTGACCTTACTCAGAGTCTTGAATCCCTCAATCGGAGCTTTGGAGCGATGGTGATGAGCAGCAGACGGGGAAGAAGAAGGTGAAGGAGGAGGTGTTTGATAAGGTGGAAGGTGGACACTCTCCCTTTCTTCCGCTTCGAAAGGGGTGCGAACGCGAAGCATCCGAAGCATAACTGCACACATAGGAGCATTCGGTGGAACCGAGTGTTTTCCGGCCGTAGATCTTTGGCTTTTGCTGTTTGGAGCTCTGCTTTCCGGTAAGCTATCGCCATATTTGTGTGCTTTTCGTTTTGATTGTGCCTGTGGGTGTAGAATTTGGGGGTTTTCTGTGTTTTTGATTTCTATTTGGGTTGCTTTTTATGCTTGTTGTTGGTTTGTTTTTTGGGTTTTACTTGCACTACAAGATAAGTTTCAGAATGATGCAAGACCAACAGGGATATTTGGATTCACTTGGAAGATGTCAAGTTACATTTTTCTTCCAAATAAAGAAGACTCTGGTACAACCTTTATGCTGTATTCTGCATTCTGCATATTGCATATTTGCTTATAGTTGCTTTTGGTGATTGTTCTAACTTGTGCTATAAGTAAAAAAGACTATGACAGAAGATGTTATTAGCAATCCATATGCTTTACTTTCATCGAAACATCACTGCATGTTGTTTGCTTCATGTTCTCACTGTGTGCTCTAAAATGAATAATTAATAAAAGTTAAAATGTATCCAACTGGACCAATACTTTTGTTGGTAGTTCTTTACAGTTTCATATATAAATACTAACTGATGCAATAAACATATAAAGAAAACTATGAACAACAAATTCATTCAGGTTATTTAAATTTAACAATATATTGGCCTGGTTAGAGCCTATTGTGTGTTGTCATTTGTTCAAGTATGTATGTATGTTGTTGCACGGCTTGTATGTAGGTATGTAAGCTCTCTGTATTGTATATGTATATAGTGATCAAAATCTAATTGGCCTGGTTAGAGCCTGTGTTTAGCTTATGAAAAGGTTTACTTTTTTTGTTTGGTTTTGTTAGTGTGTATGTATGTGTGTTGTCATTTGTTCAAGTAAAACTAATGATTTTATATTCGGTTTTCTTAGGTTGGTTTACAATTTTTAGCTGGAGACATAATATGGAGTAATACCCGTTGCATAGCAATGCTTCAAGCATTTCAGAAAGTAATTGAGGACTACTCTACACCACCAGAGAGAACCCTAGCTAGAGATTTAACTGCAAAGATCAATGCCTCAGTCTCATTTTTAACTGAATGCAGACCCCTTTCTATCAGTATGGGAAATGCAATTCGTTTCCTAAAAGCTCGTATTGCAAAAATAACATTGGCCCAAACCGAATCAGAAGCAAAAGCATCTTATGTTCAGACATTGACAATTACATACAAGCAAAGATAGTTCTTGCAGACAAACAAATAGTCATACATGCAGTTACCAAAATTTCTGATGGCGATGTTATTCTCACGCCCTAATCTTGAAGGTCAACAATTGCTTCGTAACTTGATCGAGAAGGGTTTGAGTTGTACATACACTCATATAAATGATGTTTCTTATATCATGCATGAAGCTACAAAAATCTTGTTGGGGGCTGCTTCTGTTTTGTCAAATGGAACTGTATATTCAACTGTCGGAACTGCATGTATTGCTATGGTGGCACATGCTTACCATGTGCCTGTTTTGGTTTGTTGTGAATCATACAAGTTCCATGAAAGGGTGCAACTTTATTCAATATGTTCAAATGAACTCAGTTTGTATGATGTATTGACGTCCCTTGCAGCCTATTTGTTTCTTTATCGCACAGGTGACAAAATTGGTGGGTAGGACAGGTTGGGTAACATGTCAGGTTTGTCCCGTTTGACCTTTCTCATTCTTTGGTAGATTTGTTTTGTCCAATGAGTTAAAATATAACTTGAATTGCAACATCTACTTTATCTGGCTAATAGAAATTTGTTAAACATCTTTTTTCAGGCGATCCTGATGTCATAGCCAAGGTTCCTGTAAGAAAGGAAAACTGTTTGGATGATTGGGCTAGCAAGGAAAATTTGCAACTTCTGAATTTGGCGTGAGTTTTCAGGACATTTATCTGTTGAAATAAAGTGAAGTCATCTTATTAGTCATTACTAATGATTTTGAATATGTACACCATTGTTACAGTTATGATGTGACTCCTGCTGATTATGTCTCTACTATAGTCACCGAGTATGGGATGGTAAGTTTGTTCTCTTTTTTAAATATATAAATGTCATTTGTTAGGCCATTTAACATATAACACTAAAACATTTTTTTGTTGTGTGTTATATGACGTGAAATGAATGAAATTTGACCATGCATTTGCCGTGTGTTATGTACTTATGTGAGTTAATTTAGACAGGACTCGCATAATTGAGATTGGTGGTAAAATAATATTGGTGGTAAAATAATATAAGCAAATAGTAGAGGTGGAAAATAGTTAGGTCGAGCAAATTTTGTAACAATCCTAAATGGATAAACTTTAGTACAAGTCGATATTGTTTGGGTTGATCCACTAATACTTATTTTTCTTTTCTCTTAAAAAAGGTCAAAAATGGTTGTTTTGTTAAAATATGGTTATAACGAACAATGTTTACTTACATGAATCAGGATATTTTGTGCAATACACCGAGTGACCTTTGACCTGCTTTGGTTTTAGCTAATTTTTATTTTATCTATTTGTTCGTTACTGATATCGATCAATTCTTAAATAAATGCGTCATGGCATCTCTAACTAATAGCACCATTCTCAAGTTGGGGTCATATTTTGATGACAAATAGTATACAGAGGTGGCGAGATGGGCTGGTCAAGTGGGTTGCTTTGCAACAATTTAATTCTTTGAATAAAACGATATAGAATGTCGCATTAGAAATAGCCATTGGGCGACTTCCAACTTTTTAGCCTTTCATTTTTCAGTTTTACAAGAGGAGACAGATGACAACGTCGATTAAAATTGTAGAATGTCTCACTGTAGAGGGGAGGAGGGCAAAGGAAGACCCAAGTTGACTTGTGATGAGAGGATTAGACATGCATGTCCGAGTACATGATTGAGGCCCGAGGATAGGAGTTCGTGGAGGTGTAGGATTAAGGTTAAGGACTTTAAGGGGTGAGCTGTCCACTTAGATGTATTACTTGATGCTTAGGTATACATTACTCCAAAAAATCACAAGTCGTGTATTATAAAATATCTAACATAAAAGTTAAAATTAATTTATATTACGGAAATATCCTTTTTGAGATCCTTAAGATGAGTATGGTATCTAATATATTTAAGTAAGTTTTATAACAACATACTTATTAATGTTATCAATAAGGTAGTTATTTTTATTAAAAATGATGTAGGTTGTCTGAAAAGTTTTCTGAACGAACTCGAGTGTTTGTTGTAGATCCTATGCTAGCAACAGGTAAGTTTCTTTTTTGTTTGTTTCTGTTTATACGTTGAAGCCTGGCCTTTATGTTAATTTTATTTCCACCAATTATTTCATATTTTTCCGTATTTTAATAATCTTTAGGTGGCACAATAGTTACAGCCATTGACATGATCAAGGAACGCGGCCGCAGCAACGCGCGACATTTAAATCTAGTTAAACATAAACCAACATTGATCTGAAGGTTCAAGTATAATAATACTACTAATCATTTTCCTCAATTACAGCAGGTTCAAGTATCACATCCCGATCCTCATTGTATGAGGACAGATGTTATAAGCCCTAATTATAAATAATAGTATGCATCAAAATTGTGTTCTACCTTAGTAAGTAAATAAAAATGATAGTAAGTAATCTTTAAGCTTTTTTTTTTTTTAATTGAATGATTAAAGTGTTTTACGTAACTGTTTGTTATTGGATTTTGTAAATTGCAACAAGGATGTGGAGATGATGGTGGTTGCTATAAAAACCGAGAGAGAGTTGGTGGTGTTTACGGTTTGTAGTGTGTTGTGTTTGTAAAGACCAAAAGATGAAAGGTGGTTGATGGGTAATATGGCTGCCTCCTTCAGCCGAGAGGTGATATAGAGGTGGTGTATAGTCATGATTATTCTAGTGATCATAGAGTGGTGATTAGGCACTTTGTAGCTTTGATTAGTTGGATTCCATGTGGCTAGGTGGCGAGTTCTTGGAGGCCCTTTGTTGCTAGGTGTCAAGCAAAGAGATATATGAGTCTCTAGTTCCATAAATGCAAGCTAATCATGTTTAGATGCTTAACCGAGTGAGTTTGTTAGCTTGATGATCCGAGTTTGATACTTAAGTTGATGTTTTGAGTGTTTAAGGTTTGCTTAGTTTTATCTTACATTTGATGTTTCATTATATTGTGGTGTT
This sequence comes from Flaveria linearis, assembly GCA_024085815.1. Classification (NCBI taxonomy): domain Eukaryota; kingdom Viridiplantae; phylum Streptophyta; class Magnoliopsida; order Asterales; family Asteraceae; genus Flaveria; species Flaveria linearis. Next base: position 24,996 of record JABSNV010000830.1, read on the forward strand.
GTTTCTCATTTCTTTGGATGTAAGTTTTGGTGTCATAGCGTTGGGATACTTTTGATTAAACAATACTTATGCGTATGATTACATGCATACGTACTTTTGAATCCATGCACACTTAGTTCTCATGCATGCAAGTATGCAAACAATAATAATACATACATATATGCTTACGTAAAATGTATGTATGCCTCATACTTAAACTTATATATATTTGGTAATGGTTTTTATATATATATATATATATATATATTCATGTATGCACATGTAAATAATATATATATTCATAACATACACTCATATAATTTGCTCATATATATATGTAACGCACTATAATATATATATATATATATTTGAATGATAACTTTGATTATCGTCTAACCTGAAGTTTCAGGTTGTCACATATTGTGTGTTTATCGTTCTAGCTTTCCGAATAGTTATATGTCTAGATATCCTTGACGGGGGTTTAGGCTACTTCCATGTTTCATGTGTAAAAAAAATGGTCTCGCCTCGAGTTTGTGCTAGTTGTTAATTCTATGCTAAGTGGAATTAAAGTCCAAGTGGTATCTTCAATTGATTGTGTATCTTCATCTTTACTTTCTTAATTTACTAGTTTAATTTGCTAATCGTTTTAGTTAACTATAATACTCACAAATCCAAACTCAATTGATCGGATAAATAGTGATGATGATTAGTATTGGGAGCCATTTGTCCACGGATCGATACTCGGTTCTTACCTAAAACTATACTATTATGCGATAGGTGCACTTGCCTATTGTGTGTAGTTGGTTTAAAAGTGATAATCGTTTCTTAAATTAAAACTCAAATTGTGTGAAAAATTCTTATTTAAAATATATATACTTTACACACATCATGAGGGCAGAAGGGTAACATGCAAATTAACATCAAAACTCTTGTGACCAAATTTAAAAATATAAAATCCACTATTCATTCGATTTGTTTTTTAATATAAGGATAATTTAATTAAATATACATATGAAGTAACCTATAAAAATATATAGATTATTTATAATGACTAACTAGTGTTTTGCCCACTTTTTACGCCAACGCGGATATATTTTATATTGAACATAGGTGGAATAAGCACAATGTGATATATTCGACGTATGGAAAATATTACGATGTATTGAAAAGAACTAAAAATTATATTATACTTGTAAGCGGGTTTTTGACATGCATCGTTGGGCTTGGTTTTAAATAAAATTTATATACATATAAAGATAATCACATCGTAACAATACATTAAGATGTGGAAAAATCTAATATAATATTATAGTTAAGTCGGATCGCTTTCGAACAAAAATTACAGCTAAATGTAGATAAAATAAACGCGTTACAACAGTGTTTTTAAAATTCTAAAAGCCGTTATATATATTTAAAGTTATATGAGAAAAAGAAAATATGATAAAAATTAACTATAATAATAATTATAAGAATAACTTTAAGAATTGAAACCAAAAGAAACTCAACAAAGTCACGTGTCATGCATATAAAAAGTTGTACACTGTGATTTAAAGATGTGCTGTTTGGTTTTTAAAATACAGTAAATAAACGATTTAAACCTAAAGTTTCAAGGTTATAGACCAATTTTTTTATCATTAATTTGAAGCCCAAATGATTAAATCAAATAGTTTTAATCTAAGTAGCATGGGAACGTGTTGAAACTCACAGTATTTCTTGTATTTCATTTCAATTTGATGTGTTTTTTATTTGTAGTTTTCTGTACAGGTTGGTGCTGCTGTTATTGGGCTTTCTTGGAGTTATGGGCTTTGATCATTTGGGCCGATATTAGCTGATATATGGAGTGTTTTTGGCATCTGAATGGAGCAACGCACATCTTTGATATTCTTCACACAACCAGAAGCTTCTCTCGAACATTCGTCTCTATTAGGGTTTAATCGTGTTGATGACCCTTAGTGTTTTGTTCTTGCTTTCGAGTAGTGATTCATCTGGATCATCTCATTGTTGGTCTAGATCATAGTTTTGAGTTGTTTTCTTCTCGTTTAAATCTGTCTTGGTACGAATCTGCAGTTGATTGATCTTGTTATACGCTTACCATTTTTTGACAGAACGGGTACGGGAGCGGGGTACGGGGACAATGCGGGGATGGGAAACGGCAAAACTCAAAAATTCTAGATACGGGGACAGCATAGGTACGACAACAAAAAAATACAAAAAAAAATAAAAATATATAAGAACCACGATAGGCAAATCATTAATTAATAAGAAAATAATTTTCTAGTTCTAAAAAACCTCAAAAAACCTACATGTTCATAGGTAACTATTTATCAATAAGCAACTCATGTTCAAATTACGGCTCATCTAGTGAGAGGTCGGCAAACTCCAAAAACCCTACATCTTCCATTGAATCAAAGGCATCTCCACCAACATCCTACATCTTTACATCATCATTCGGATTCCTTGACAAAAGTCAGAGGTTATTGTGGATGAAGAAGATGGATGAATAACACGTACGTGAGAATGTGAAGGGTTAAACCCTAATAAACAATAAAAGGAAAACTGAAGGGTTCAAGGAAACGTCCCCAAATTTACGGAAACGTCCCCAATTTACGGAAACGTCGAGAAAGCCGTCCCCAAATTTACGGAAACGTTTCCCTGGCGTCCCCATGCCGTCTCCGTCCCCAATCCGTTTCGGAAGCGGGTACCCCACCCTTTTTGCCGTCCCCGTGCTTCCTAGGTTTTAATAACTTAAAAATCAAAATATCAGTTGTTGGTTTCGGTTTGAGGCCAAAACCAAACAATTGAAGTATGCACATCCCTAAAAGGTAGAATAAATACAGGAAGACCAAAACGTGTCTTACCAAAAGATTTCCTGATTACGTGTCTAATTAAGAATATACATCAAATGAAAATCAACATTTAACAAATTCCAATTAACCCATTTAAACTTGATAACTCGACCTCCCAGATCAGCCCCAGTCGCCATTATCCTCAAAGCAATAGGGGTGTTTAAAATTGGACATCTGATAATTTCGGATAGTGTTTTCAATATCCAAATCCGTGTTAGACATTTCAGATATCTGAAATTCAACTAGTCGATTCGGATATCCGAACTATCCGAATTCTTAAAAAATATGTATTATTTAACAATCTTTATAAAATTTTAATAGTTTTTATTCATAAAAAATTCTGGATATCTAAAATTTCCAAAAACGCTATCTGAAATTCAGATATCCGAAATTTCAAATTTATCGGATTCAAATTTTCAAATATTTCGAATTCGGTTTCGAATAAAGATACTTTTACACATGCCTACCAAGCAACAACCACCCTAAAGTGTCCAAAAGCATCTCCATGAATCCTTTAGATTAAAATCTTCTATATGACTTGTCAAATCTTGCTTCTCCGCCAATTCTATGATATTGTTTTTGAATTAGCAATATATTTTAGAATATTATAGATATAAAGAGTCATTCAATTGAAAACTATAAATCTATAAATAATCATAAATAACAACTTTAACTCTTATACTATTTATTATATAAATTGATCAAAATGCTTGTAATTTTATTATTTTTAATATATTTTTTTAAAAAAATATAATATTTATAATAGTTTGATTATGTACATATATGCACCCACATTATATTGCATATATGCATATTTTATAGATTTTTTTTAATTTGAGGAAAAAGATGATAATATCAAAAAAAGATAAAAATATAGAATCGAATCGTTCGCTTTTAGTATTATCATTTTTATTGAGATGTTATGTATATTGTCTATACAATTTTAACAATTCTTTACATATTTGTGATTTTTAATAGAATGCTTCTATGTAGATATAATAATTAAAATTTGAATATATTAGGTTAGAAACTTGAAATCATTGAAAATTTGGACTTGTGGAATCGGACATGGAGCATTAGATACGGTTTTTGGGAGGAGTTAGAGATCGCGTTTCACATGATATACATCTAGGACTGTAAACGAGCCGAGCCGATCCGAGCCGAGCCAGGCTGGGTTCGAGCTCGAAGCTTATCGAGCCAAGCCGAACCGGCTCGAAAATTTTTACGAGCTCAAAACACCGGCTCGAGTTCGGCTCGTGAAAAGCTCGAGTCAGCTCGTGGCTCGTTCGAGCCGGCTCGATTTAAAATTTGTTTTTTTATTTTTTCACATTAATTTATATAAAAAACAAAAAAAATATATATTAGGGCTTTTACCTTTTGTTGGGTACTCCGTACTTAGGGGAACAAAGATCATTATTTTGAATATAAACAATTTACTATTAAATTATATATATTTTTTTAAATAAAATACTTATAAAGAGTTCATTTTTATTTTAAAAAAACCTTTTTTAAATCCTAATATAGTAGTAGCATTATTATTATACTATATAATATATATACATATATTATAGGCACCGAGTCACGAGCCGAGTCAACGAACCGAGCCATGAGCCGAGCTCGAACCGAGCTAACCCTGGCTCGAGTTCGGCCCGTTTAGAATTCGAGCCGAGTCGAGCCGGCTCGTTTAGATACGAGCTTTTTTCGAGCCGAGCTTTTTTCGAGCTTTTCTCGAGCGAACTTCGAGCCACGAACTTTTTGTACAGCCTAATTTCAAACAAATATTTTCCTTTGAATTTCATTACATAATGAGCTATGAAAAAAAATATATATCAGTACATGCAGACCCAGTGATCCTTGAAACCCTTGAGGGTGTTTGGTATGTAGAAATGAAATCATGAAAATTGAAATTGATCAATTTAACTATGTCAGTCATTGTCTCAAGAACAATTAAAACACAAAAGTTGATTACCACCGGATGCAATATAGTGATGAAAATTATAAACACATATACACAGCTTATAGTCTATAGATATATTTATCAATACCTTTTAATATGGAGCCGATTCTTGAAGATGATTGGCGAACAGAATCGTTACCAAATATCTGTGCAAGTCTAATAAACCGACCTTCGGTAGGAAATGACTTCAGCCTTGTTCTTCATATAATCAACGCCAGCATGCTCACTGCTTGCAGTTCCAAAAACCAACTGTCTCAACTCTTAAGTCAAACCAGGCTGGAAACTGTCCCTAGCTTTCTCAATTGCATTAACTGAGTTTCGGCTCAAGGCACATAATCCACCACATCAACAGCAGAATACCATCCTGCATCACAAGCCAAGCCAAGTAAACTCCTGCATACCTCATTCATTGCCCCCACCACACGATTAACAGAAGTTTTAGAGTTAGTCCAGCAAGACTTCTCTGCAAAACTGGAATTAAAGGTTTTTTAGTTCTAAGGATCAATAACTACTACCCAGAAAGAAAGAAACGGAAACAGTTCAATAATAGGACACAAGTTTAGGCATCTTAGCTTTTTTCCGCCAACTATAGATTGGCCGATGGGACTCTCTTATCATCAAGAAAAGAACAAACGTTCAAGAGTAAAGAATATTAGGCTACTCAAAGGGTAGCCATTGAAATTAAACACTATCTGACGAGAAGGATGGACTTTGGTCAATAAGTGACCGACTCCAACCCTGTTAGAAGAATATTATTAGAAGGGAATGCCTGTAAGGATCGGACAGTATCACACACACGAACACAATCAACACAACCACAAGAACAACACAAAGATTTATAGTGGTTCGGTCCGGCTCTGACCTACGTCCACTCTCGGTAACTAGGAGGTTTTTATTAAGCTTGGTACAATTACAAATACAGATTTAGATCCTATATATAGGATAAACAAGAAGAAACCAACTCCATCACTATTATTAGTGGTTTACCTGCTTTCCTTGTGAAATTGTGGAGTGGTTTCACACTCAACAATCTCCCACTTGAAGCCACGGAACAATCTTCACCTGTGCTTCAACTGTGCATCTGTATTTCTGTAAGAAACTTTTCATCTTTTGATCCTTCCTAGTTACCCGGCCTTCTCTTCAATTATCCTGAAGGCCAGTTGAAGCTATGCAAAGCTTCAACTTCTCTAAGGTAACAACCTTAGTCAACATATCAGCTGGATTTTTAGTTCCTTTGATCTTCTTCAACTTTACAGTGCCATCATTAATTCTTTCTCTAATGAAGTGATATCTCAGTTGTATGTGCTTTGTCTTCGAATGAAAGACAAGATTCTTTGCAAGATGAATTGCACTTTGATTGTCACAGAATAGTGTACAATCAACTTGTTCTTTGCCAAATTCGTTGAGAAAGTTCTTCAACCATATAAGCTCTTTGCTTGCTTCAGCAACTGCCATGTACTCTGCTTCTGTGGTTGAAAGGGCAACACTTTTCTGTAGTTTGGACATCCAACTTACCGCAGTGCCTCCCACTGTAAAGACATACCCGGTGGTGCTTTTATATGACTCTTTGCAACCACCAAGGTCTGCATCTGCAAAACCCTTCAGAATAACATCTTTTCCTTTAAATTGCAATGCCACTTTTAAAGTACCCTTCAAATACCTTAGCAGCCATTTAATTGCTTCCCAATGTTCTTTCCCCGGATTGGACATAAACCGACTAACAACTCCCACTGCATGAGCTATATCTGGTCTCGTGCATACCATTGCATACATGAGGCTACCAACTGCTGATGCATAAGGAACTTTAGCCATTTCTTCTTTGCCTTCATCTGATTTGGGTGACTGATCTTTAGAAAGCTTAAAGTGACTTCCCAAAGGTGTGCTTCTGATCTTGGCATCTTCAAGGCCGAATTTCTCTAACACTTTCTTAATGTACTTTTCTTGAGAGAGTGTCAAAGAACCATCTTTGTTTCTGAGAATACTCATCCCGAGTATTTGGTTTGCAGTTCCCAAGTCTTTCATCTCAAATTCTTCAGACATTTGCTTCTTTAATTTCTTGATTTTTGCCATGTCTGAACCTGCAATCAACATATCATCTACATAGAGTAGTAGAATGATATAAGAACCCTTGAACTTCTTAATGTAACAACAAGAATCATTTTCACATCTCTTGTAACCAACTCTTCTCATGAAGTTATCAAACTTCAAATACCATTGTCTTGGCGCTTGTTTTAGACCATACAAGCTCTTCTTCAATTTACACACCAGGTTTCCTTTGCCTTTAACCTGAAAACCCTCTGGTTGTGTCATGTAGATGTCTTCATCTAGGTCACCATGTAGAAAAGCTGTCTTGACATCTAGCTGCTCTAGATGCAAGCCTTCTGCTGCTACAATGCTGAGAACAAGTCTGATTGTAGTCATCTTCACCACTGGAGAGAAAATTTCGTTGAAATCAATTCCCTCTTTCTGTTGAAACCCCTTGACTACTAATCTTGCTTTGTACCGTTTGGTACCATCATGTTCGTCCTTGACCCTGAAGACCCATTTGTTTTGAAGAGCTTTCTTCCCAGCTGGAAGCTTTGTTAAGTGCCAGGTCTTGTTCTTCTCAAGCGACTTCATTTCATCTTTCATTGCTAGCTCCCACTGCAATGAATCTTTCATCCCCATGGCTTCTGAATAACACTGGGGCTCACCATTTTCTGTCAGAAGTATGTAATTGACAGATGGTGAATATCTGTTTGGTGGTCTGATGACTCTGGAGGATCTTCTTGGTTGAAATTGAGGTGTTACTGGGGATTCTGGAGTTTGAGGAGCAACTTCTTCTTCTTCCTCCTCAGAATCATTACTAGAATCATCCCTTGAGCTCTCACTGTCGCTTGACTCATTCCCATTTTCTGGAATGTTGACTGAAGCTTCTTTTCTTTTTCCACCACTTTCAAACTCAACACTTTCTTTCTGAACTTCTTGTCTCTTGGTGTTTCTGTCTTTGTATAATTCGTTTTCATTGAAGACGACATTCTTGCTTTTGATTACTTTCCTGCCTTCATTATCCCAAAGCCTGTAACCCATTTCTCCAGACCCATAACCAATGAATGTGCACTTCTTGGACTTTGAGTCTAGCTTGTCCCTGTCATCTAACAAATCGTAAGCACTACAACCAAAGACTTGTAAGTGTTCGAGACTTACCTCCTTTCCTTGCCACATTTCTTCTGGCAATTTAAAATCCAAGGGAGCAGATGGTGAACGGTTAATCAAATAGGCTGCAGTGTTAACTGCATCTGCCCAGAATGTTTTGGGCATCCCGGCATTCAACCTCATGCTTCTAGCCCTCTCATTCAGTGTTCTGTTCATTCTCTCAGCTACACCATTTTGCTGAGGAGTTCCTGGAACCGTTCTGATCATCTTGATCCCTTTCTTAGCACAAAAGCTGATAAATTGTTTGCTAATGTATTCACCACCATTGTCCGACTTCAAGCACTTTACCTTCAGATTAGTTTCATTTTCAACAGCAGATTTCCATATCTTAAAAGCATCAAATACACCAGATTTATGTTTAAGAAAATAGACCCATACCTTGCGTGTTGAATCGTCGATGAAGGTAACATAGTAGCTTGAGCCTCCTAGAGATGAAACTGTTGTTGGTCCATATACATCCGTGTGAACAAGCTCTAATTTTTGAGCTTTTGGTGTTCTCCCTGTTTTCTCAAAAGAAACCCTTTTTTGTTTGCCAAGAACACAAGGTTCACAAAATTCGGTTTCCACTTTCTTCAAGTCTGGAAACTTCCTTTCTGAGCCAAAATCTTCAATCCCTTTTCGCCCATGTGTCCGAGTCTATTGTGCCATAAAGTTGATGGACTCGGATCTGAGGTCGTTGCATGAACCTCTTCGGCTGAAACATCTGCCATGTACAAAGTGCCTTTCTTCTTTCCTTTGGCAATCACCATATTGCCTTTGATCACTTTCCATATTCCACCCCCAAAGTGAACATTAAACCCTTCATCATCCAATTTTCCAACTGAAATCAATTTTCTCCTCAAATTAGGAATAACCCTGACATCTTTTAATGTCCATATAGTTCCTAATGAGGTCTTCAAGTCTACATCTCCAATACCTGTGATATCAAGCATTTGATCATCGGCTAAACGAACTTTACCAAAGTTACCTGTTCGCAGATTCTTTGCCATATCTGGGCATGAGATAGCATGAAAAGAAGCACCCGAATCCATAATCCAGGATTCCACATCATTCTCAACACAACATATGAGAGTGTCATTGGATTCTTCAGATGCAACATGATTGACTTCTTTCTTGGATGTTGATGGTTTTGGACATTGGCTTCTAAAATGACCCTTTTCTTTGCAATTCCAACATTCAATGTCTTTTCGGTTCTTAGACTGCCCCCTTCTTCTAGATTTTGACCTGCCTCGATTATGACCTCTTTCGTTTCTTCTTCCTCTACTTTCTGTGTGTAATAAAGAACTAGAACTAGAAGTCTCACCATTGCTTCTCCGTCTGATATCTTCATTTATGATCAAGTCACGAATACTCTCAAGAGTGAGTTTGGTAGTGCCGGATGCACTACTAACAGCTGTGACTGTGCCTGACCAACTGTCGGGCAAGGATGATAAAAGGAGTAGAGCTTTAACTTCATCTTCAAACTTTATTTCAACAGAGGCTAAACGAGAGATAATCGAATTGAACTCGTTTATGTGAGCGGCAACCGACATGCCTTCCTTCATCTTGGTGTTAACCAATTGTCGGATGAGGAATACTTTGTTTGAAGCAGATGGTTTTTCATACATGTTGGACAAAGCTTTCAATACACCATATGTGGTTGTTTCATTGACAACGTTATACGCAACGCTCTTTGCCAAAGAAAGCCTAACCACGCCCAAAGCTTGTCTATCCAACAACTTCCAATCTTCATCGTACATGTCATCTGGTTGTTGTCCCAACATTGGTAAATGCAAACTTTTTGATACAACAAATCTTCAATTTGCATTCTCCAAAATCCATAATCACTTCCATCAAACTTATCAATCTTAATTTTACCGTCCTCTGCCATTAAAAATTACCAAATTACTACTGACCAAACGGGTTCGTGCTGCTAAGTAGTAATTTATACGAGCAAAAGTAATAATCAGAAACAAAAAATAACTTATCTGTTTCAAGCTTTAATTGGCAAGGGACAAGTTATGATGGACAATGAGATCTTTGTTCAAAGTTGAGGGGTCCTTTTGGTAAAATTGAAAGAAACTCAATTTTCCATATAAAAATGAATCGCATGCTTTTCTCCACCTAATAATTCTGCTTCACTTTTTCTTTCTTCAAAAGAAAGCCTTTTTTTTTTCTCCTTTTTTCTTTCTTCTCTATCCACCTTCTTGAATCCTCAAACCTGCAACTCCGATCTATCAACCAGATCTATCAACCAGTGGGTGAAGAGGGCGGCGAGGGCGGTGGTGGCGGCGGTGGTGGCGGCGGTGCTAGCGGCAGCGGGTGAAGAGGGCGGCGTCTGGAGGCGGCTGACCGGCGGCGGTGGACCTGCGGCGACGGGTCGGCGGTGCTAGCGGTCGGCGGTGCTAGCGGCAGCGGTCTTCTAATCGGAACCCTAGTTCCTGATTTCACAGGTCAGTGTCTTCTCCTCTGTTCTTGTACACCTCCTTCTGGTTCGTGTGATGATCGAGAGCCACTGGCTCTGATACCAGTTGTAAGGATCGGACAGTATCACACACACGAACACAATCAACACAACCACAAGAACAACACAAAGATTTATAGTGGTTCGGTCCGGCTCTGACCTACGTCCACTCTCGGTAACTAGGAGGTTTTTATTAAGCTTGGTACAATTACAAATACAGATTTAGATCCTATATATAGGATAAACAAGAAGAAACCAACTCCATCACTATTATTAGTGGTTTACCTGCTTTCCTTGTGAAATTGTGGAGTGGTTTCACACTCAACAATGCCCATTCTTCATACCACTTTCAAATAGATATCTAGATGGAACTAAAATGTGAAGTACCAGATATGGTTATGGTTAAGGATATAACTGCAATGTGTCATCACAATATGTTCATGAGAAGAGAAATTTAAGAACAACCTACTCGTTTTTTAACCTCCAGAGCCATCTGATGGGTTGAGAACCTTCAAGCTCAAAGGTGTTCCAAAGCTATGCATGATATATCTAGTCATCCTGCTGAAATAATCAAGGAATTCTACTGGAATCTCAGAAGAACATTAACCGCATCTCGCCTCTTGTAGCATTGGGTGTATGTTTGCAACTTTATATGTGAACTTTTCCAACAATCACTGGGTGTATGTTTGCAACTTTATATGTGAACTTTTCCAAAAATCATCAACATGAATTCCTGTTTGTATCCTCAACAGTCATAAAACAACTTCAACATGAATTATGTTGCAATTGAGATGGCTGAGGTTTGAGTTCACGAAGGGATAGAGAGTGACATATTTGTCTTAGTTGCGCACGTGTGCCTAGAGGTTCTATAATAAGAGATAAAGACTAAAGATAGTCAACACAAAGATAAGGAAAGGACAGGGATCAACAGAGTCACAATTCATGTTCATGATTCATCCATAACTTTGATAGCCGACCCAAAACTGTGTGTGTATATACCTTCACATTAATGAAGGAAGGAGTGTACCGCATTGCTCATAAAAAGAAATATAAGAGTGAGTTTAGCACATATATTTATACTAGGAGAAGTTTAGGTTGCAGATTAGAGACTGCTGCTACACCAGTTAACATGCCTATATGGTATTGTTGTTATCTTGAAGATTAGTTGATTGAAGGCATCATCCAGTTTTGCACTAAGCCAAGGCACCAAGATCTAGATCTTATACAATCATGAACACAAAATACTCTTAGGAGAATCCAGGATAGAAGGATGCTGGTCCAGATACAAGTGGATCTTATTTAGAGGCAAGAGTAATGAGAGAGAATCATGCAGGTAAAAAATAACTTAGGAATTTCTGGCTTGCTTCTATTACCTAGATTATATTGGTGGTTGATATTGTTAATCTAATTCGAAGTCTGGGCATAGCCTTGAAGATTAAGTTTGAATCCTGGAAACCCAATTTCTTTAACAACCTTAATGTTCATTCTTTTATTTCACTTGGTTGCTAGCTGTCGTTGTGTTGGATAAGGAAGTGACTACTCTTTGGTTTGTGGGCCTGTTGAAACACTTATCCAAGTGTTGTAACAGAGAGACAGACAAAAGTTCAGTCAATTCATGATCAATATGGTTTTAACAACTACGCTCACAGAGTATTATTGTTGTTTTTGTGTGGAGATGGCAGTGTTGCATCCCTTTTAACAGAGAAGTTAAAGAAAGACAACAACGTCAATCAATTGCCTAAAGGTATTGACCATGTTGGCATGTCTTAATAGGGAGAGAGGGAGGGGGGGAGAGGGGGAGAGAGAGAGAGAGAGAGAGAGGAGAGAGAGAGAGAGAGAGAGAGAGAGAGTTGGCTGTAGGAAGGAGAAAGTATGTTAGCAACTAACAAGAGAAAGAGATACCTGAGGACCCAACAACCCTTGTTCCTTAGTGCGACTTCCCTTATATAAGCAAGGGATTGGGTCAAAGCCAAATGGAAATGAATTAAATGAGACCATTGTTTGGCCAAGTCCAACCAGGTGGTACCTCTAGAAGTCCCCTAGTCCAGTATGATGCAGTTTTGGTTACATTATGCTAGACTTGCACTATTGGTCAGATCTATGTCTTTTTTCTGATTGCTTGATTACTATACTTCGAGTATTTAGAGTCTTGAAGGGAGAAAGGCAAAGTGGCATTTTCTTCACATATGATTTAATCTAATCATTCTTTCTTATATACAAAGTACAGCGTCAAGCAATTTGTTAATAAGTTTCATAAATCCAGGTTCAATGCTAAATCAATATATGTGCTTATCAATTCATCGTCATTGAAGAGGGTTGCCTAAAACATAAAGCATGTTTTTCGTCAACCTTAAATCCATGCACAAATCACATCACTTTCTCCCAATCATGTTATTTTTATAACAAGTTCTCAAATTGTTTAAGCCTTCATCACATTTTTCATTAACAACTAAGACATGTTGATATTGGGGTATATAATCTAAAAATGTAAGAAAAGCATCGCTTTAGTAATTGGTATATTAACACTAATGTGAAGCAAAGATGACAATAATTTACTCACCTGATGGCTGGCACACAGTCCAAATTTAAAACTTCTAGTTCACCAATAATCTTGGCATGAGCAAGAACCATCTTTGAAATGGTGGAAACGTTTGGCGTCACGTATAATAATATCCTTATGTATGATGCTAGAAACAAGCTTCATGTACTTGTGGCAGTCTCCACATATTCTAAGATTCTTAAATATTGTAACTGTTTTATTCGAGTTGTTATTAATTAGGGAGAAGGAAAGAGCCAATCTTTCACTATGATGTGAAAGAATTTCATGTTTTTCACTGTCAGAGACATTGTGAAGCACATAATCTGTATTTGGAATATATCCTACCGAGAGAAGTTTTTGCTCCAATTCTTTCGACTTTTGATGGATTTCAAGTATCCTCACGTGAGAAGTATCTTGAGACAAAAATACATGGGTTTGACCATGTACTTCAACCCAACTGCACCCTGGTTCCTTTTTGATCCCCTGACTAGACATTAATGCCCTAACTTGAGCAGCCTCATCCCACATCCCATTGGCGGCAAACATGTTGGATAACATAATATAATTAGAATCGACTTCAGGTTCAATTTGAAAAAGTTTCTCTGCAACTCTTTGACCAAGTTCCACATTTCCATGAACCTTACAAGCTCCAAGAAGAGTCTCCCAAATCAAATTATTAGGAGGCAGCTTCATTTGATTAATAAAGCTTTCAACTTCGTTAAACTTCCCTTCCCTACCAAGAATATCAACCATGCAAGCATAATGCTCAATGGTTGGAGGAATGTTATAAATATCAGTCATGGAGTGAAAATAACTTTTTCCTAAATCAGTCAAACCCAAATGGCTACATGCTGAAAGTAAGCCAATAAAAGTAACTCCATCAGGCGCAACATTTTTAGCTAGCATATTCTCAAAAGACTTTGTAGCTTTCTCTCCCTGGTCATGTTGTGAGTATTGATTAATGATTGTGTTCCACAACACTGTATCATGTGATTCAATTTCCTCAAAGACCATTTCAGCATCCTTAATGCACCCACACTTCCCATACATATCTACAAGTGCACTTGCAACAAATGGATCATCAACATGGCCGTATTTAATTACAAAAGAATGCAGTTGTCTCCCATTTTAAGGCTTGTAATCCCAGAACAGCCTCTTAAACAGCCAGCAAGAGTGAACTCATTGGGTTTAACCCCATCTTTCTGCATTTGTTTGAAGTAGAAAATAGATTTTTCCCCTTGATCAGTTTGTGCAAAACCAGAAATAATTGTTGTCCAAGTGAAAAGATCTACTTCATCCAACCTATTAACGATATTTTCTGCGTTGTTTATACATTTGGACTTAACATACATGTCAATCAGGGCAGTTCCCACATAACAATCACTATCAAGGTTTTCTTTGATTACTTGAGCATGTACTTGCTTCCCAACTTCACTATTTAAAGAACTGGTACAAGAACGTAGAGTACTGATATATGTAAACATATTGGGCTTAAAACCATTTTCTAGAATCTTCTGGAAAATTCTTAATCCATCACAGCTTTTGTTATCATGGAATCCTGCTAAAAGAGCATTCCATGAAACTAAATCATGGTTACTCGTTGTATTAAAGATTTTGTAACCATCATCCAAAGACCCGTTCTTTATGTACATTGTGAGTAATGCATTATTGACTAAAGTTTCGTTAGCAAAACCGTATTTGTGAACACAAGCATGCAGACACTGAGAATAACGTAGGTCGTCTAGCTCTTTGGCTGCACTGACAATGCTTGTAAGGGTAAACTGGTTTGGTTTTAAACCTAAGTATATCATCATGGAAAATAACTCTGCCGCCTTTTCTTCCCTTCCTTGCTGCTCAAGGCAACATATCATAGCACTCCATGTAACAACGTCAGGAGACTTTAACTTCCAAAACACTTTTAATGCATCATCTACCATCCCACATTTGGAGTACATATCAACAAGGCTACAACTCAAGAATTCCTCATCTTGACTCCCATTTACGATCGCCATACCATGCACAATCTGTCCCACTTTTAAATTTCCAGAACTGGCACACCCTTTAAGAACAGTGCACAACGTATACTTATTAAACTTCATTTCAGTTTCTTTCATCCTGCAAAACAACTGCAAAACCCTTTGATCATCACCCGCCAAAGCAAACCCATTAAGCAAAGAATTCCACGAAACTGCGTTTTCTTTGGGCAAGAAGAGGCACACCTTCTCTGCATATTCTAACTCACCACATTTAGCATAAAGATCAACCAGAGCAGAACCAACATGCCCATCAGAAAAGAACCCAGCTTTAACAATCCCACCATGTAACTGCTTACCAAACTCTACATTCATACACAAACAACAAGCTTTCAAAACAGTGGCTAATGTAAACTCATTTGGACAAACACCCCCTTCATACATCTCGCAGAACACACGAACGCCTTCGGTACCACACCCTTCACCTACAAACCCACTAATAAGAGCAGTCCAAGACACAACATCTCTTTGAGGCATTTCATCTAACATCTGGCGTGCAACACTCAAGCACCCACATTTCGCATAAAAATTAATCAAAGACACCCACAAATGCGAATCGAATTCGATCCCACTTTCAACAATCATCTTATGAATCGTTCTACCCTCATCCAAAGATCGATTTTCCGCACAATCCCGCAGTTTTCCCGAGAACCATCTTAGCTTTTCTTCATCCCACTTTGTAGGAGCGTTTTTCCTTCTAATGGGTGCCTGTTGTTCATCTTTAGGTGGGTTAAGCTGTAAAGAAGTGAAGTATGAAGGTGTGAATGACTTCTTTTTATAGAATTGATGAGAGTTGTTGAATATGGAGATGAAATGGGTGTTGGGAAAAGTGTTCAAGAAGAAGTTTTTTAGAGGAGTTTGTGAGCGACGATGCATCTTTAGGTGTTCCAAGTGAGGTAATTCCATTCAAATAAATATGGTAGAAGAAGGTTGTGGTGAGATACACACACTCCGTGGTGTTGTGTGTGAAACTTGCAGCGGCGATGACTAACGTAATCCAGGGCATTGTTGTGCTAATGTAAGCGCCCGCCAATTGAATGTATTTTACTATTTTCTTCATGTGTTCTTTTAGTAAATTACAAATTGTGCTACATCCTTTAGTTTTAATAATTATGTTATATGTTTTTTTTATAAATATGTAAGATCTCGTTCCCGAAAAGTCTCACAATTGGTTAGTCATAATATAAAATCACTTTTATAAGCAAAACGTTATAGTGGATTTAAATAAACATTCATTTAAAACTTGTAGTTCATATTGTAATCATATATTTGTCTCCCAAATAAAATAAAAATATTGTATTTTTTAAATTAAAATAAATGATTTCATAAACATGGATGTTATTCATCGCCCGCCAAGTAGCTTCCATCTTTGTGTCATCCTCAACATCATCCTTCACCTACCAACTATTATGCATAAAAGTCAGCTTTGCTGAGTGGGTTTTAGTTTTAACTAATATAAGAAAATATAAACTTTATCCTTCTTTTAATGACCACGCGTACATCATAATACATAACATTTCTTGCGTCTTAATAAGCATGTTCATTATCTTTCATTCTTTCATTATCTTTCACTTCATGATAAACGAGATTGCACACAGCAAGAGCCCCCTGTTGATCGACAACGAATACTGATCCCTGTCGGTACACATGAAAACGGTAGCTAACCCCAACAGTTGATCCACACTGCAAGGCACATAGCCTGCTCATGAATACGGATCCATCATCGTATATCAGACCCACATAAGTGAAGTCTATCATAGTGCTTGCAAGACTTTTCATAATCATACGGGTCCGGGTAACATTCATTGGGTTTTACTTTCATTAGCTTTATCTTTCACTTTGACATATAACGCTTTACTTATAAAGTACATAACATGCCAAGTAAAGTTCATCATAAACCTTTCGTCATTTAGAAAATAGTTTAAGGCATCATAAACATCATAAGGCATCATAAGTCAAAAGGTCATTTACTAAAAGTTTACTATGCATAATAGCCCCAAAACATAGAAAAAGACTTGTAAAAGAGGGGCTAGAACTTACCTAGTTACAGTAAGTAGCTTCTCATCTAAGCTTTCTAAACTATGTAGTGGTACACGATCTGCATATAAGTTAACACTCAAATGAGTTATTTTGTACCTAGTTTCGGCAGTAGTTTCGCTACCAGTTTCGCATGGCAGTTTCGCTGCCAGTTTCGCATGATAGTTTCGCTGACAGTTTCGCCCAACTTTCATTGGAATTTTCTAGATTCGCTAAATCTACATATCTACCTATGCACTTGCGAAAACGAAACTACCTGGAAAACTATAGTTTCGCAGGAAGGAGATTGCCTTAGTTTCGTGCGATGAACCCACAGTTTTGCACAAGGAACTCACAGTTTCGCTAGATGTATAAGAATAACGAACCAGTCCATTTTTCACCCAAAATCTTAACTTTTTACATCCAAATCCTTAGTTTTTCATCCATAAAACTATATCTAAACTTTTTACATGATTTCATACGTAAAAATGTGACCTTTATGTGATCTCTTGCAACTTTTCAAACCTAAAACCCTAGAATCCGGGTTTGACATATAGATGCATTTAGAGGCTGATTCGTATCTAGATTTCCTGCTCCTTTCTTGTGGTTTGATGCTCTAACACTCAGATCTTCAATCCCTTATCCAATAAAGCTCCAAATCTTGAGTTTTCTTCACTTTCTCTCTCCGCTCTCTCTCTCTCTAGAAGTTGATGGCTAGGGTTGCAAATGAAGAAAATGATGGCTGGTTTAGGTGGTTTAAATGGCTGATTATGGGCCTTTAACCATTTAATTCTCTTTGCCCACAAGACTAATTTGGCCCATGACCCATTTCCTTCTTTTATTTTTATTAAATATCCCTTAACTAAGCCCATTATTATTAAATGACTTGTTTTGACTTTCCGGGGCGTTACAAGTCTCCCCTACTTATTTAGGTTTCGTCCTTGAAAATTGAGGATAATACTGCCTCATCTCCTACTCGGTCTCCTACGTAGATTCTGATCCCTTTCTGTGTCTCCACTGTACTCGTACTAGCGGAACCTTTTTATTCCTTAAGTGCTTCTCTTTCCGATCAAGGATGGCCACCGGCTGCTCTACATGATTCAGACATTCATCCACTTCAATGCCTTCTAGCAGTACAATCACATCATCGTTTGCCAAACATTTCCTTAGATGTGATACATGGAACGTAGAATAAATTTCACTCAACTCATCAGGTAGTTCCAATCTATAGGCCATTTCTCCTAACCTTGGGCTCAATTTCCCCTATTTTTGAAACCTAATGATCCCTTTCCAGGGAAATACCTTGAGTATAACCTTATCACCAACCTCGAATTCTATCGGCCTACGCCTCTTATCAGTAAAAGACTTCTAGCGATCCTTTGCGGCTTTCATGAATGTCTTAATGATGTCCTAAAAAATATGGCACATAAATAATTAAAATTAACCAACAACTAGACACGAAGTAATACTCTAGACTCTCTAATCTAAACTATTGACAGGCAAGTGCACCTATCGACTCTAGTAAAGCTAAGTAAGTCCGGATATCGAACCACGAGACTTCTATGGAAAAACGTAAAATTGACTTGATCTAACTATTGCAATACCGACTAAGAACGAAATCAATGATTAATAGAAGGGGGTTTGTATGGAAAAATCCAAAGTCTAACAGTAATAACTAAATTAAAATAGATTAGAACGTGAGAACGGAATAACTGACGAATTCAAGTGGAATAAGAGTACTACCTAGGTAAGACTCCTACACATGCATGACACGGTTTCTATCGGTATTGAAACTGTTGTGGAACCAGGATCTTAGAATACTAAACTCAAAGGTTACTTAGAGAATCTTCGACCCTTCTCAAAGATATCAACTAAACACACTTTAAGCCGTTAAAACACTGGTTTAAAGGATCACCCTCACAGGTTCTCCAACTAAGATAATGAAACACCCTAAAGACACCCTACTTCACACACAAGTGACTAAACACCTTACGGTATTGGGATAGATAACGGTTGATGAATCAGTTTTGGTAAACTAAATGTGAGACGGGAAACTACACAGAACTCCTCACAGAGAATCCAAATAGCAATCAAAACACACCTGATGAACCAATAACCTATTAACCTCACAGTATTAGATTAGTTGCATATTTGATTAGTTAATTTCTTGATAAGTTATCTCAATGACTTACTACGTCTAGCAAATCATCTAATAGTCTAGAACACATAGTAAAAGACCTAGCATGCACCTATTACTTGATAGACAATCAACAAGACACACATGAGATAATAAATCAGTAATCTAAACCAACTCAAATCCACGTTTACAACTGATTAACGCAACGAAATCTTTTCATTATCATTCAACACAAGTTATTGTTCCAAAAACCGACAAAAGACCATGTCATACACATGTATTCATCAAAACCCTAGGTAGATAAAAGGACTAGCCAACAATCATGTTCAAAACAATATCAAAAGTAGTAATTGAAAACATTGTATCAAAGAAAATCGAAGGATAGATAAAGAAACGCAAAACCGAATCGTTTAATCCTAGAATCACAATCCTTTCTTCATAAACTTCAATCCTTGCCTTCTCTACTTGCCAAGAACTCCCCAGAATCGCCCTGATGCTCTCTGCAGCCGTACCCCCTCGAAATCATTCGGCCATTAGGGTTAATTAGGCTGAAAAACTAATTTTCCCCGTTTTTAATCACGTCGCGTAGCGCGACGAATCCTCAAATACTGTCGCGTAGCGCGACGGGTCACCATAACCCGATAAAATAGTCGGGTGGCATCTCGGGTAGATCCATGGGTTAATGAGGGGTAAAATGGTAATTTCGCAGCTTTTTCCACCCCTGGCGTATCTCGAGGAGTTCTTCCTCAGTCTGGCGCGTAGCGCGAGAGCAGTAAAACTCAGATTTTTTAATTCTTTTAATTCCAAACTCCTCGGCTCGATCCCGGCATCTCGTTAAGACTCGTTTAAGCTCCAAAATGCTATCTTTATGCTCGGGATCCTACAAACCCACAATTGATCAATAGAAACGAATTCCGGGATAAAAACGAACATAAATAATGCAATTATTATACAAAATATACACGGGGAATCCAACTAATTATAATCATATCAAATATCCCCACACTTACCTCTTTTTCGTCCCTGAAAAAGACTTATGCAAATGGAATCATAGTCAAGTTTAAATCTGATTTCCAACATTTAAGTCTAATTACTTATTAAAATTTACTAACGTGTTAACCGCGATCACAAGGTATATTTGTCCATTTAAACCCAACCGCCGATCATCCAAGTCCCCAAGAGTATAGCATTTAGGTTCAAGTATTCTATTTTATTAATCATGAATTCTCACAAGTCGGTATCTATTCCTGTTATCAAATCTCCAAAGCATAGACTAAATCAAAAATCCATGATTTTTCTACCACCGTAACCCAATACCCACATGTATTTAAAACTAACTTATTTTGATGGAAACTAAGCTGCACTATAAATATTTTTCTTTTCAGCACTTATTCTTCTTTTGCAACTTTTCATATATTTTTTTTTAAATTGTGCAAGATTTAAAAACAACAGGATCACGACCCTAACTCAGAGGTGTTGCCAGCCAAGTCGCCATCCCAGCTGTCAAGCACATAAGCTTCAGGCCACAATCATTAAGCACTGGCCTAGAGGTTTTTGAATGCCCTCTCGCACCTAATTGTCATTTTCAAACTCACACAATACTAAGATGGAATCCTAAGGCGCCACATAACGTGTGCCAACTATGCTAATCTTAAATACAAACGGGTATCAACCTACAGTGGTGCTTTTTCAACCTTCCAATAGTTTCGACTTCCATCTAGTGAGAACACATATAGTAAATTAAATATTTAATTAGATGGATTAGAATACATCTATGAAAACCCTTCAAAATCGGCTGGGCCTACCCGTGCATCCCAAATCAGACACGTTTTCAATTATTTATTATCTCATACATATAGTAGTTGAAAACCAGACACCTGACTTTACCTATCATTTTCCATTTTTAATATATGCAAACATCAAAATCAGGGACATTTTCTAATTTTTTTTTAGACTCAAATAAACAGACAAAAATAATAAAACTAACTAAACACACTCAAATTAACTAAAACAGACTCAATAAACAAATGTTCCCGTCCCCACACTTGAATTTTGCATTGTCCCTAATGCAGGAATGAAACAAAACAAAACCAGCTAAAAAGAGATAAATCAGAAAAGACTTAGCTGGTAAAAAGCAAGACTGTCAAAGTGCCAGTCTTTTCCATCAAGAACCGCCCTCCTAATCGAATGTGCTCAGCAACAATTCCTACTCATCATACACAAACGAAGCGGCAACCTCCACAAACAAACTCAACAAATGGGATGATTCAAATCATATTAAACATAGATGAGAAAGATAAAGATAAGTTCAAATGTTTGGAAGTTTTAACCAACCCATCATCCCTTAATTTCCAGTACAGACCATAAATGTAGCAAAAATTTACAGGGATGGAAACAAATAGAGAAACACATCAAACATCACAAACCCGCAGCAGCATCATCAGCTAATCCTCATCATCATCTCCATCGTGCTCCCCTGACGGTCCCTGTGGCTGAAAGAAAGGAGGTACCTGTATCTGCATGGAACTCATCATGTATCGCAGTGCATCCTCCTGTCGATGCTGTCCCCTCATCACCTCCTCATGGCTAGACCTCCAGTAATCCATACTTCTCTCATAATATGTGTCCATCCTCCCACAAAGTGACTCTAGAGTAAGCGGGTCAGGGATAGGCTCACGCAGAGGATACTGCCTCCCAGGTACATCTCTCCTAAAAACTGGCCTCTGACGGTGTGTAGGAATACTAGATCTCATAGCGTCTGCCGCCTCTGACCCCTGTGGAGGAAAAGCCTGATAACCAACCCTAACACCCTCTAATTGAGGAGGATCATCCCAAGTAAGAATGCCCGCTTTCTGCAGATCCTTAACCTCAATCGGTGTGGTCACCGGCCCTAAAGTCATCAAATCTGGGGAATACCTGTCAAACACTCCCAAATTCGCAGCAAGCCTATACACATAAGGACCCATATCAAGTCTAGCCCGAGTACCACCTCTCCTACCCCTATTAAATGACTGGGCTATCAAACAACCAAAATTTGGCTCCTGGCCCTGAACCATGCAATAAATGCAAAACAGATCTATCCAGCTCACTTTTTCCTCACCTGAGTACCTACCAATCACCGTACACGCTAGAACCCTATGAATATACCTCAGAATCAGGTCCCTAATGTCAGACTCCACCATGCTGGTGGAAAAAGGTGAATCAGCAATAGATGTCCAGAAAGCACTCAACTCTGTCTCGCCAATACTATAATCCCTTGGCCTCCTATTCGCACCTCTCAACCTAGTCAAAAAAACAGGGCTCTGAACCTCCTCATCAGTGTAAAAACCAGTGGCTACAGCAAACTATGGGATTGTCATCTCAAATAACTGTCTTCCTAAAGCAAAAGAAACAGTATCGACCTCATCATACTGGTCATCATGGTGAATGAACGTGGAATGGAACTCAACAGTCAACTCCCGATATTGTGGCCAATCACAACTCAAAACATTAATCCACCTTGGCCCTAGCATCTGCTCTACTCTCTCTCTTTGCCCCAAAACTCCTAGCAACGTCCAGTCAAAAGTCCTATGATGTAACAGGTTCATAGAAATAAACCTGTCAAGCCTCACTGACTCAAATGTATCCAACTCAAACTTGAGCAAAGTATGCTCTCTCAATCTCCTAACTCTGCTAACTGGCACCCGTTCATTTTCCAAATATTTGATTTGCCTCCCGTGCCTTTGAGCCTCCCTGGGTGAATCTGGGGCACCCCTTGGACGGGGAGCTGGACCTCTTCTCCTCTTAGCACCTGCTACAGATGATTCTCCTCCTGACATTCTGCAACACAAAGTTTAATGGCAAAACAAATTGGAGATCATTAGTAATCATGATATGGAAATAAAACACAACCGTATAGCATTTCATTCGCAGTTGTGACTAACAAGTCAAAAATTTGGGCAACTTGATTAACACAATGAAGAATTTGACTTATTCTATACCCGAATGGAGATTGAGTACGGGCAGGATAGCCAACAAATTAAGCATCCCAAATTGCACACAAGAACCAAAACAAATTACTAAAGACTAAAGCAAAAACAAAACTCAATATACAAAACTACCCCATCCCAACACTTTAATTGTCCTCAATTAAATACCAAGTGTCAAACAAAACCATAATTCCAAACCAAATGAAGATCATTGCAATAGAATCATTCGTGGGATAAAAATCAAATTGTTAACAAATCTCGACAATGTGCATCATGTTACTAGGAAGAGAACAACCAAGCAGTCAAAATATCTCATGTCATCATCACAATCTAGCAATAAACAACCATAACTATCACTATCATGAGGTAGTTCCAACAATACCAAAACAAAGCAACATACTCAAAAACCGACAAAGCAAGACAAAAACTACTAATTTAACTATACTACCAAAAAGAGAAAGACAAATCCAGCAGAATTCTAAACTAGAATTATTGAAATGAAGCAAACACAAGGCAATGGTAGTGAAGAGCAACTAAAAGATGAGACATCGGGATACATGCCTTCCAAACGATGATTCTAAGACAAATACAAGGAAAGAACAGAGAAACCCTTGAAAACCCGATGAAAATTTGAACCCAACCGGCTGTGGTGGTGGGTAAATACGGGAAAAGATGATTTGGTGGTGTTAGATGGGAGAGACGAGTGGTAGATGGTGGAGGAATAGGGTGATTGGTGGTGGCGGTCGTGGTTGATTGGAGGTGGTGGTATATGGCTGTTGTTGGTGGTGATGGGTAATTGTGGGGTTAGGGTTTGAATTTGGGGTTTTTTGCCCCGTCTGGTGTATCATCGCGTAGCGCGATGTGTAGAACCTGGTACTGGCGCGCTACGCGAGCGACCATGGTTGACCAAATGTTTGACCAGACATCGCGCGCTACGAGAGGTTATAGTCCCAGAATGGAGCGTAGCGCGAGATGTTATTTTCAACAGAAAGTTTCGAAATTTTTCATGACTTAACCATTTTTTTACACCTTTCTAATCCATACTTGTTTAAAAACTGATTTTTTATAAGTTAGAAGTATAAAACTTACCTGGTGTCCCCATGATTGTGCTCGGTATCCATCAACAATAACAATGCCCTGCAATACACTTAAAAAAACATGAAAACAAAAGCAAAACAAATACGAAATACGACCCAAAATGACCAATAAACGATCAAAACACCAAAACTACAAACTTTACAAACTCTACACTTGGGAATGCACCCAAGAACTATCCCTCACAATCACTCGGGTGTTTCAAGGGGAATCTCCTCCCTCTCACTTGATTCCAATGGTCCTCCTAAGTAATGCTTCAACCTATGACCATTTACTTTCCACGTGTTTCCATCAACCTCATTCTCCAACTCAACCGCACCATATGGAAACACCTCTTTCACCGTATAAGGTCCCGTCCATTTGGACTTAAGTTTTCCACCAAACAACTTCAACCGGGAGTTGTAAAGTAGAACCTTATCTCCTTTCTTAAACTCTTTCAAACCCTTAATCTTCCTATCATGTAAAGCTTTGGTTTTCTCCTTAATACTTAGAGATCTTGCATATGCTGCATCTCTAAGTTCCTCTAGCTCATGAAGTTGGAAATACCTTCTCCTAGCAGCCTCGGTAAGGTCTAAGTTAACTGTCTTAAGGCCCAAAGTGCACGGTGTTCTAGCTCTACGGGCAAATGGCATGCTTTCCCGTACACAATCATGAAAGGAGTGGTGCCTAAAGGTGTCTTAAAGGCCGTTCTAAACGCCCACAAGGCGTCATCTAGCTTATCAGACCAATCCTTTCTACTCTTCCCCACAGTTCTTTCTAGGATTCTCTTCACTCCCCTATTTGCATTCTCAACTTGACCGCTTGTTTGTGGATGGTATGCGGTCGACAAACGATGTGTGACACCATAACGAGCTAAGGCTTTTTCCATCAGGGTGTTACAAAAATGCGTGCCACGATCACTGATAAGGGCTTTGGGGGTTCCAAACCTAGTGAACAACTTCTTAAGGAACTTGATAACAACTCGGGCATCATTAGTAGGTAAGGCTTGCGCCTCCACCCACTTAGAAACATAATCTATGGCCACTAAGATGTACTTGTTTCCACTAGACACAGGAAACGGTCCCATAAAATCAATACCCCACACATCAAACACTTCTAAAACCTGAATTGGGTTTTGGGGCATCTCATCTTTAAAAGAAATGTTACCTGTACGCTGGCATGCATCACACGTTTTCACAAACTCAAGAGAATCCTTCACCACTGAAGGCCAATAAAAACCACAATCAAATACCTTTTGCGCGGTGGTGTGGTGACCATGATGGCCACCTGTTAAACCCTCGTGACAGTGCCTAATAATCTCTCTACCCTCAGCTACCGTGACACATCTCCTCAAAACTCTATCACCCCCTATCCTATACAAATAAGGATCATCCCAGATGTACTTACCAGCATCCCTAAAGAACTTCTTCTTCTGCTGAGTGGTCATACCCTCCACTACCACTCCATGAGCAAGGTAATTAGCAAAATCACTAAACCATGGCATACCCTGCTTCTCGGCCTCAACAAAATCAATCGACTCGTGAGGGAACCTATCACCTATCTCATCCTCACGTAACTCCTCTCTACTAGGGTCCTCTAACCGGGAAAGGTGATCTGCTGCTACGTTTTCTGCTCCTTTCTTATCCTTAATTTCTATATCAAACTCAGAAAGTAAAAGGATCCAACGAATCAAGCGAGGTTTGGCATCCTTTTTCGCAAATAAATAACGTAGAGCTGCATGGTGGTGAACACTATGGTTTTAGATAGGACAAGGTATGATCTAAACTTATCAAAAGCAAAGACTACAGCTAGAAGCTCCTTCTCGGTGGTTGTGTAATTCTCCTGAGCGTCGTTAAGGGTCTTACTAGCATAGTAGATCGGGTGAAAGTGACCATCTTTCCTCTGACCTAAAACCGCTCCTACAGCATAATCACTAGCGTCACACATCAACTCAAATGGCAAAGTCCAATCTGGGGATACTAGAATAGGAGCACTCACCAACCTCTCCTTCAACAACTCAAATGCCCGAAGGCAATCCTCACTAAAAACAAACGGAGCATCCTTCTCTAGCAGGCGGGTCATGGGTAGGGTTATCTTAGAGAAATCCTTGATGAAACGCCTATAAAACCCTGCATGACCAAGAAAGCTACGGATAGACTTAACATTTGTGGGTGGTGGAAGTTTACTAATGGTGTCTATCTTGGCCCTATCAACCTCTATCCCTGCTCCCGAAATCTTATGCCCTAGCACAATACCCTCAGTCACCATAAAGTGACACTTCTCCCAATTAAGCATCAATTTTGTTTCAACACACCTTTTCAACATTTTCTCTAAATTCGACAAGCAAACATCAAAAGAGCTACCATAAACTGAAAAATCATCCATGAAAACCTCCATGGATGTCTCTATCATGTCCTGAAAGATGGCAATCATGCAACGCTGAAAAGTAGCGGGGGCATTACAGAGACCGAAAGGCATACGACGATAAGCATATGTGCCATAGGGGCACGTGAAGGTGGTCTTATCCTGATCCTCGGGTGCTATGGGGATCTGGAAGTACCCGGAGAAACCGTCTAAGAAGCAGTAAAACTGCTGACCTGCTAACCGCTCGAGCATCTGATCAATGAAGGGAAGTGGGAAGTGGTCTTTTCTGGTGGCATCATTGAGTTTCCTATAATCTATGCAAACACGCCAACCAGTGACAGTACGAGATGGGATCAACTCACTCTTAGCATTCATCACTACAGTCATCCCGCCCTTCTTCGGCACAACCTGAGTCGGACTAACCCAGGCTGAGTCAGAAATAGGGTAAACCAAACCTGCATCCATCAACTTAATGACCTCTTTCTTAACTACCTCCTGCATGTTAGGATTCAATCGCCTTTGAGGTTGCACTACAGGTTTATACTCATCCTCCATCAGGATCCTATGGGTGCAATAGACTGGACTAATACCCTGAATGTCTGAAAGTCTCCAAGCAATGGCTTGCTTATGTGCCCGTAACACATCAATCAGCCGAGACTTCTCCTCCTCTGTCAACTTGGAAGAGATGATGACAGGTAGTGTGGACTCATCCCCTAAGTAAGCGTATTCTAGGTGAGAAGGTAGGACCTTGAGCTCTAAAGGTGGTGGTAATTCTACTGATGGCATCCTACTCTCCTCCCTGACCTCACTAATCTCTAACACCTCAGGAAGTAAAGAAGCCTCCTCAGACCAATCTGGTTCCTCTTCACTATCCTCAACCATTAAGTCTGCCCCACAGATGTAATCTAAACACCTATCTACACTCGATATGAACGAATTTATGAAGTAAACCGAGTGACACGGGGCACCAAAATCATCCTGACTACCTGGGTGCTTCATAGACTTGACAACCTCAAAAGTAACATTCTCTTCTCCTACTCTAAGGGTGATCTTACCATCATGAACATCTATCAACGCCTTAGCAGTACGCAGGAATGGACGCCCTAAGATAAGGGGAACAGTGTCGTCAGCCTCCATATCAAGGATGACAAAATCCACGGGGAAGACAAATTTATCCACCTTAACTAGCAAGTTCTCAATGATACCCCGTGGATACTTGACTGACCGATCAGCAAGTGAGAGTGTCATGCGCGTAGGAGTCAGATCACCTAGGTCTAGCTTCTCGTACATGGAATACGGCATCAAGTTGATGCTAGCACCTAAATCTGCTAACGCGCGACTCTGAGTGTCACCACCAAACAAACACGGGATTGTGAAAATACCCGGATCTGTCAATTTCTCCGGTAGCTTGTTCAGAATCACCGCAGAACACCCTCCAGTCAGTGGAATATTAGAAAGCTCACCTAACCTGGTCTTACGCTTGAGTAGATCTTTCAAGAATTTAGCATACTTGGGCATATGCTGAAGGGCCTCGACAAACGGTAGATTGATTTTCAACTGCTTAAACATGTCAAGAAAATGCCCATACTCCTTGGCATACTTCTGGTGAGCAAGGCAGGCCGGGTATGGAACCCTAGAATGATCTATCACGGGTGCTGGCCTGACCTCAACTGGTTTTCTAACCTCGGGTCTAACTACTGGGGCTTCACTCCTTGGTGCTGTACTTGCTGGGTCTAGCCTAATTTGCACCTTTGGAGGAACCTCCATCTCTAACTCCTCATCCACCGGTTCCTCATCACTATCCTGTACCGGTGGTCTAACTGTCTCTCCTCCTCTACCACTACGAGTAGTAACTGCCTTAAGTTGGGCGTTTGGGTTAAGCTAGGTTTTACCTGGAAACTGGCCCTGTGGCCTCTCATCTAAACGCCTAGCAATGTCACCTACTGAACGCTGAAGATCTAGAAAAGCAGACTGCTGGTTCTTAAGGAGAAGGTCATGCTCTGCTAAGGTTTTCTGGGTAGTAGCATCCTTAGCAACTAACTGGGTCAACAGCTCTTCTATCCTACTCATGTTTCCACCATTATTCGGTGGTGGGTTACTACTTGATCCTCCACTAGAAGACTGACCCTGCCCCTGGGCTGGATTAGGATTTGGGTTTGCATGAAACCCAGGAGGATTACCTGAAGATCTCCAACCATTGTTTCTCCAACCTGAATTGTAGGGATTATTAAACGGATTAATGGGGGGTCGATTTGGGCCTCCTATATAATCTACCTGTTCTTGCTCTATCAAAGGACACTCATTGGTAGCATGTCCTCCCCTACACAACTCACACCTGTTAACTCTCAGCTTTAAATCCTTCACCTCACTCACTAAACTCTCGAGAACAGCGGTCACACCGGAATCTAGAGTAACCTGGTTCACTCCCTTAGGGAACTGACCGGTGGCAAGAGTTGATTTCTTCCGACCTGACCGTTGTTCATACTCAGCTTGTGCGAAACTCTCAAACATTTCCCTACACTCATTAACATCTTTCTTACCCATCAAGTGCCCACCCGCAGAAGTGTCAAACCGAGAGCGAATTTCATAAGTAAGGCCATTGTAGAATTTCTCTACAAGTGCCCAATCAGAGAGACCATGCTGGGAGCAACGACTAAGAAGGTTTTGGAAACGCTCCCATGCACGGTAATATTCCTATCGGGTTCCATTCTGAATGAATGGATTTCATCCCGAAGTCTAGAAGCCTTGGCCGGTGGGAAGTACTTATTCAGAAAACTTTGCCTAAGAGCCGGCCAAGTGGTGAATGTACCTGCAGGGTGAGATTCAAGCCATGTAGCAGCACGATCTGTGATCGAGAAAGGGAAAAGCTGAAGGAAAATAGCATCCTCAGTAGCACCTTGCAGTTTGAAGGTGCGGCAGATACGCTCAAGACGGCCTATGTGAGCCGGAGCATCCTCGTCATCACGACCATGGAACTGGCAATTGTTAGCAATCGCAGTCATGACATATGAGGGAATTTGCCAAGAGTTTTCATTGACAATGTTAGGAATAGTGATAGGATTGTTAACTCCAGTGAAGCCTTGGGTGGCTTGTTGGTGGACAGTACGATGTTCAGCCATTGGTCTAGGAGTAACACTGGGTTTTTGACAAGGAAGTGGAGATGTCGGTGGTGTGGAGGAATCAGAGAAGGACAAGCTCGAAAAAGAAGTACGGACTTTTTCTGTGAGATCCTCAAATCCAAGCTTCTCTAAAATCGGGTGCTCTGGTGGCGGTCCTTGTGAACGCAAATGTGGCATAAACTGCAAAGACACGAAAACACAGATGTAAGCAAGTGAAAGACAAAATAACTAAACAATCTAAAGTAAATAAAAGACACTACAACTCGAACTAAAACACTTAGCACGGATATAGCAAATCAGTTCAAACAAGTCAAATGAAACGCAATCGCCTAAGAAGCCCCCGGCAACGGCGCCAAAAACTTGATGTCCTAAAAAATATGGCACATAAATAATTAAAATTAACCAACAACTAGACACGAAGTAATACTCTAGACTCTCTAATCTAAACTACTGACAGGCAAGTGCACCTATCGACTCTAGTAAAGCTAAGTAAGTCCGGATATCGAACCACGAGACTTCTATGGAAAAACGTAAAATTGACTTGATCTAACTATTGCAATACCGACTAAGAACGAAATCAATGATTAATAGAAGGGGGGTTTGTATGGAAAAATCCAAAGTCTAACAGTAATAACTAAATTAAAATAGATTAGAACGTGAGAACGGAATAACTGACGAATTCAAGTGGAATAAGAGTACTACCTAGGTAAGACTCCTACACATGCATGACACGGTTTCTATCGGTATTGAAACTGTTGTGGAACCAGGATCTTAGAATACTAAACTCAAAGGTTACTTAGAGAATCTTCGACCCTTCTCAAAGATATCAACTAAACACACTTTAAGCCGTTAAAACACTGGTTTAAAGGATCACCCTCACAGGTTCTCCAACTAAGATAATGAAACACCCTAAAGACACCCTACTTCACAGCACAAGTGACTAAACACCTTACGGTATTGGGATAGATAACGGTTGATGAATCAGTTTTGGTAAACTAAATGTGAGACGGGAAACTACACAGAACTCCTCACAGAGAATCCAAATAGCAATCAAAACACACCTGATGAACCAATAACCTATTAACCTCACAGTATTAGATTAGTTGCATATTTGATTAGTTAATTTCTTGATAAGTTATCTCAATGACTTACTACGTCTAGCAAATCATCTAATAGTCTAGAACACATAGTAAAAGACCTAGCATGCACCTATTACTTGATAGACAATCAACAAGACACACATGAGATAATAAATCAGTAATCTAAACCAACTCAAATCCACGTTTACAACTGATTAACGCAACGAAATCTTTTCATTATCATTCAACACAAGTTATTGTTCCAAACACCGACAAAAGACCATGTCATACACATGTATTCATCAAAACCCTAGGTAGATAAAAGGACTAGCCAACAATCATGTTCAAAACAATATCAAAAGTAGTAATTGAAAACATTGTATCAAAGAAAATCAAAGGATAGATAAAGAAACGCAAAACCGAATCGTTTAATCCTAGAATCACAATCCTTTCTTCATAAACTTCAATCCTTGCCTTCTCTACTTGCCAAGAACTCCCCAGAATCGCCCTGATGCTCTCTGCAGCCGTACCCCCTCGAAATCATTCGGCCATTAGGGTTAATTAGGCTGAAAAACTAATTTTCCCCGTTTTTAATCACGTCGCGTAGCGCGACGAATCCTCAAATACTGTCGCGTAGCGCGACGGGTCACCATAACCCGACAAAATAGTCGGGTGGCATCTCGGGTAGATCCATGGGTTAATGAGGGGTAAAATGGTAATTTCGTAGCTTTTTCCACCCCTGGCGTATCTCGAGGAGTTCTTCCTCAGTCTGGCGCGTAGCGCGAGAGCAGCAAAACTCAGATTTTTTTAATTCTTTTAATTCCAAACTCCTCGGCTCGATCCCGGCATCTCGTTAAGACTCGTTTAAGCTCCAAAATGCTATCTTTATGCTCGGGATCCTACAAAACCCACAATTGATCAATAGAAACGAATTCTGGGATTAAAACGAACATAAATAATGCAATTATTATACAAAATATACACGGGGAATCCAACTAATTATAATCATATCACTTAATCTTATCTAACTTCTCGGTCGTAACCTCAATCATTTCAAGACTTCTCAATTCCTTTTGCCTAATGTCACCCTAACACACGGGTGTCATACACTTCCTACCATACAACATCTCATAAGGTGGCATAGCAATCCTAGTATGGTAACTATTATTATATGAGAATTCTGCCAATGATAAGTGATCATCCCAACTTCCTCCAAAGTCAATTATGCATGCTCGCAACATGTCTTCTAATGTCTGAATCGTTCTTTCCAAATGACCATCTGTCTGGGGGTGGTAAGACGTACTGACATGCAGTCTAGTCCCCATTGCGTCGTGAAACCTCTTCCAGAACTTGGATGTAAATCATATGTCTCTATCAGAAACAATAGACACTAGTACGCCATAATGAGCCGCGATCTCCTTGATAAATAGTTACGCCAACCGCTCAGAGGAATACGTCTCACGAATTGGCAGGAAATGGGCGCTCTTTGTTAAACAGCCGACAATCACCCAGATCGCGTCACTCCCGCTGGTCGTGCGAGGTAACTTTGTGATGAAGTCCATCGTGATGTGCTCCTATTTCCATTCAAGAATGTCCAATGACTGGATCTTTTCGTATGGGTCGTGCGAGGTAACTTTGTTAAACAATTGTTAACGTCGTTATTTCTTGTAAGGGTTTGATTGTTATTAATGCAATTACGAGGATTCATTTGTAAAATCTTGATGTAATTAAATGTTGGATAATTAATGTTAACAATAATAATAACAATAAAAATAATAATAACAATAATAACAATAAACATAATAACTGTTAACTCTTAAAATAAAATGAAAATAATATAAGTTTATTATCTTATAACTTGTAATTAACTAGTTTTACATAAAATATTAACATATTAAAACCTCAGGGACCAAACTGTAAATTTAATTAAAACAAAAACTTAAGTTTTGGTGACAATTAGGCAAACACATAAACTACAGGGACCAAATTTCAAATAACTAAAACCCAACCCCCTTTCTTCCCCGTCGGCCGATTCCGGCCAAGAATCCGGCCAAGTCCGGCCAACACCAACCGTGTTAATCCTCAATTAAAAACCGCAATAAACCACTTCATTACAACCACCTACCGGTTTCGAACCCCATCTTGAAGT
Organism: Flaveria linearis; assembly: GCA_024085815.1. NCBI lineage: Eukaryota > Viridiplantae > Streptophyta > Magnoliopsida > Asterales > Asteraceae > Flaveria > Flaveria linearis. Next base: position 57,894 of record JABSNV010000830.1, read on the forward strand.
TAATTCGAATTTAAGTGACGGTTTCATCTTAAACAGTCACAACCAAGTTATTTCAATTATGATGTCTTAAACGGCTAGAAGCCGGCATATTCAAGTGTAATTAACTGAGTTTTAATCGTTCTAAAGATGTTACTAAACTAATCACACACCTAATTTCACCTGGAACCAACTCATTCCTCAATCATCACTCACAAAAACACCAAGCTAGCAACGTAATCGAAAGCTATCCTCTGCAAACCCCACACCAAAATTAACAGAGGACTATCAATCATAAGCCTCATTGGAAACTATTGGTGCAAGGAATTCGAGCATAATCAACCCAAACCTAGTGAATCAAAGCACCACAACCGCGACCCTTGTTCGAACTCGTACCCACGGTTGTTCGTCAAATTAACAGGTAATTAAACCCCCTTCTGATTTGATTTCATGTCGGGTATAAAAACCCTTGTTAATTTCAATTCCGAATCAGTTTCGTGGATCAATTGTGGTAATATTGATTCTAGGGATCTTAGTCTAAAATTGGGGATTTTCTGGGAGGTGGCTTTTAAATCAAAGAGTTCATTTGATAACACCAGTTGAGCCGTAGCCCAACCGGTTTAAAACAAGAGTTGTTAGGCAGGAGGTCCCGGGTTCGACCCCGACCCCCTGCCAATATTTTTTTAATGGGTTTTAGCGACATTTTAATTTCAAAAAATGTTTAAATATTATTATTAATAATATAAAAATCATTTTTAACCAAGAAACAAATAAAACTATTTTCCTTTTAATTTTCTTTGGAAAATTGGTTAATAAAGTTTTAATCCTTATATTTTAGAATGATATATAACTTATTATTAATTTTAACCCATAAAGAAATAAATTTCCTTTAAGTCCCAAGAGTTTCAACATTTTTATATATTTATAATTTTAAATTGTATAAAAGAAAATTTATATGTACACATGTGTACACTTATTGAAATTTATGGAAATTTTGTAATCATTTAAGCCTACAAAATATTATTTATTACTAACTTGAAATCGCAATAAAACTCATTTAATTTTTAAATAGCTATAATATAATGAATTCATTATTGCTATAAAACTTGGTTACAAATTTATTACATATATATTTTAAAAAGATAAATATATATGGACCTACTTAGAATGAACACGTATTATAATAATTAGTTAAACTTTTTAATCTATGAAATTACTATTCTATTAAATAGAAAATAATGATCAATTAATAATAAAAGTTTTACTTTTATTAATAGTGTCAAACACTAAAATTCTTATTCAAATTATTTAATTACCAAGATAACAATAACTTATGTCTATGAAAATCATGGACAAATGTATATGGACATAACACCAAAATCACCATGATTAACTTAGTACAACGTTTCATTTAGGTGAACGTTAACGAATCCTCGACGTTATATACAAGTCTTATTATTTGTTCATCCTTTATTATCAAGTGAGTATTTCTATACCCCTTTTTCATATTTTCACACTTTGGGGTGAAACATGTTACGTTATAATCATTGCACTTGTAAACGTTTGATTCTTGTAAACTTATGGCAATTTACTTGTGTGTTGTGGTTAGTTGAACCTTGTAGCTACCATGTAATGTCGAATATATGTACAATCATTAATTATTGCTAGCCTGGCGACGTCATAGATCTATGGTCCTGACAAGCCTGCTTGGTTGATCCAAGTACACTTAGCTAATCTTATATACTTGTAAACGTTTGAGACTTGTAAAACTTTGTCAAGGTTTGATTGTGCATTCTGTCTTACATCCCTAGTTACTTTGTTCTCTAATTTACAACATGAATTGCCATCTTTTATATACTTATGTATTGAAAACTATGAAAATCTCACCAACATTATTGTTGACCTTTTATTTTTAACATGTTTCAGGAAATACTCAAGTTTGATTGCCACTTTTGAAGCTTGTTCACACATAGGAATGGACCTAGTTAAATAAATGAATGAGCTTGTTATATTTCTTATTATGCTTGTTAATTTCTTTATTTAAGACATATGTTTGTAATGTTACCTTTGAAACTTATTAATAATATATTTGGATTTAATAATAGCGTTATGTGGCTATGAACGATCTTAACTCTCACATCTCGACGTTTCCGCCGTCAAGATTGGGGTGTGACAGATTAGTATCAGATCCCATAACTATAGGGATTTAGGTTATTAGAAATGGTGACCTAGACTATAGTTTATGCATGAACCTTATAGAATGATATTCATATTCTTGTAAATATACATATGGTTTGCATGCTACATAATGCTATGCCTTCTTATGTGCAACTTGATGCCTTAGCATAGGATTACCTTGTAAATATTTAAACTTTGTTACTTGTCTTCCCTAGACTTATCCTTGACTCTTTGATCCTCCCCGACTAATGAAACTTTCCTGAACTTGTTCTCGACGACATATGGAATATACATTTATTATCGTGGGTTAATTCCTTAGACTCTATGTCTAATCTATGAAAATCTCATCAAGGTTTTGATTTCATGAACCTAAGAAATTTGTGTGACACATAGACACCTGTATTCTGGATTTCCTGGCAAAAGGACTTCGGGCTAAGTCAAGCATATCGTATAAATCTCATTGCGATACCAGTTATGCTTACCTGGGGATTTCTGGGATGAGTGATAAACTATGGTCAACATTCACAAGTTTCTGAGGCAAATGGGTCAATTTACCTTGACGTGTCAACGTTTTCAAATGGTAATGCGTTACCAAATGGAACCATCCGGTTTATATTCAAAATATCAAAAATCCTTGATTCCTTGGACTGATTTATCATTAAAACTCTAATATATTCTCATTCCTATCTTACGTAATGAGCTCGTTAATATTGAACTCGTTATACTTCTCAATTTCTACGTTTAAACATCGTTATATGTTGTGTGCCTTATGTAACTAACTTTATACCTTGATTAACATGTACATGAATCTTAATATATCCAAAGATATTGGTCGTCTAAACCAAATGGTTTTCAAACCTTAAAATTTTTACTTAGGGTTTCTCAAATACCCTTAAAGTGTGTCCCATAACTAAAATCATGCAATGCCGAAAGGTGGAATACCTGCATCTAAGGATACTTTGTCTAGGCAAGGTGCACACATAAATTTGATTCAACCATTGGATCCGTTTATCTAACCTGTAACTCATGAGATGGGTGTTCGCTTATAGGTACACGTGACTTCCGTAAAGTTATGGTTGATGTAACACTTTGAGAAGTCAACGCAATTTGCATTTATTTTGAATCAAACGTTTACATCTCATTGTTGTGTTGAATTATTTCCGTCATTGATCTTGTTTTCCTGACTTAAACCATTCAAGCTTTAGGAACCTAATATAATTAACTTTGTTATCCCGAACTTTAACCTTAATTCTAGCAAGCATGATTTTCTTTTCCTGTCAATGTTACATTGATGTAATTTGAAGTTTCTGAATTTCTAGCCGATATTCTCTTCGTTGCTAAGTCAAGCGTTGTAAAATCTTCTAACCGTTTTGCATCGTAGGCAATGCAAGAGTCCGCAAGTCAACTTATGACTAAGGACACTCGCATCTCCTAAATGATTCTATCTCATCAAAACAGGGGTGACTCCCTTACTTGGGTGATGATTTTCCATTCGTCGTCATTGTTCTTATGAAATTGCATCATCAAGACAGGAATGAATTCCTTACCTTGATGACCATTTCTCTTTCTTGTTCTTACGAATTCGTATTTTGTCAGTGGAATTACCTCCTTGAAATAGGAGTAAAATTTCGTATCTCGATGATGGTTTTCAATTTTTCTATTATGTGTTTTATGAAATCTCGTTCTCTGAATCGGGGTGATTTTCTTGTTTTGAGGACAGATTTCAATCATTTCCCTTTGGAACTCGTATTTCACGAATGAAATGACCTCACGAAATAGGATTGAATCCCGTACTTTGGTGGCAAAGGTTAATTCTTGATTGTTTTCTTGTTATTATGAAATTCAATCATCAAGATAGGCGTGAAATCCATACCTTGATGATAATTTCACCTGTTTAAAATTTTATGGATAGTATTTTCCTCAAATGGAATGACCTCATCAAAATAGGAGTGAATTATGTACTTTGATGAAGTTTTTCATTTTGCTATATTTTGTATCTATAAAACTTCACCGTTAAGATAGGAGTGATTATCCTTACCTTAATGATAAGTTACCATAATTTATTCTTATGGATCCTTAACAATGAGTTAGGGTCAAACTCTTGCTTGGTAGTTAAGAGTCATACTTTAGGAAAAACACCACCAAGTTAGGAGTGATAACCACATCTTGGTGACTATTCCTATTCCTTGATCTCAAACTTACCAAGGTTTTAAGACTTCAATTGACAAGAAACATGTAATAGCTTGAAGGGTGAACACCGTTATCTGATTAATCGACGATAGCTTTCTAACCAGTCAAGCTAAAGCATGATTCCTGAACTCAAAAGAGGTCGTTGTCACTTTAGGGTAACCCTAGTTCCAAGCCTGGAACATCTAAATTTTAAATCGATTTCTCTTCTCACGCTTTTGTATTTCCACCTGACGTTTGATCCAGCTTTGTGGAACCTTTTAATTCTTACTTATCAACCTTCATTCTGGGTTATCACTAACGCTTGATTGCACGATGATAACACTCCTAAAACAAACCTTCGCACAAGATTAAGCCATTATAAATCTATGTCATGCTTTTCTGGTTATACCAATGTACGGTTATGTTCATGGGTTTGATGAATCTCATGTGCAAGCCGTACTTGGAAAGCTATTGGTGATTGTCTTTATCGTCAATATTCTAAATTATTTAAATTTTGATCCGATCATGAACGTCATCTTTGTTCCATTCTTTACCCATAATTAAAAAATGCAATTCTCATTATTTTGGATAATCTTTGAACTTCTAATCTTGAAAATCTCTAAACCTCTATCTTGATTGCGACTCACAAGACTTGTTATTACATTCATTCTGATGTGGACATAGCTTGGGATATGTTCCAAATTGCCTCGTATTTCTTGATGAAATAATGACGGTTGGTGCATTATTGATCGATTGACTAGTTTCGCGTATTCCATAACTCATGTGAGATAACGAGTCGAGAACTTGACTCGTACTTACCTCAAATAGTCGGTCAACGTGGTGTGTCGTTAAACATCGATCGTTAATTTTGGATGATCGATCCACCTTCTGTTATTAGCAATGTCTCTAACCATATTTGGGAACCAAATCAAAATCTCAGCATATCGTATCATTCTTAATCCGACGGTTTCACCGAAGGAACAATATCATGTTCACTAGATATGCGTTAAACTTGTGTCATTACATATAGTGGCACTTGGGATTCTTAAATTTCATCAGTCAAAATTTCATACAATTACGGGATTTATTCATTGATTTCAACACGTCACCTTATTACATAATTTCATTCTAGGTGTGGAGAGTAGTGTGACTTATAAGTCCAATATACCTCAGGAACTCATTATCGTTTTCAATGTTTCATGTGTCAAATCTCAAAGATTTACATTGCTGTAACTTTCATATTCCATTGGAAGAGTTCAAATTCGGATGCACCATAAATCGCAAAGTGAAGCATCCAACCCGTAATCAAACGTCAACCACAGTCCGTTAGTACACTTATCTTTTATCATAAGTCTTCTGTTCGTTTAAGTTTCATTCTTAATTTCGGGATGAAATTCTTAAAAGTTGGGGAGACTGTGACCTTTCGTAATTTTGTTAAATGTTTGTTAACGTCGTTATTTCTTGTAAGAGTTTGATTGTTATTAATGCAATTACGAGGATTCATTTGTAAAATCTTGATGTAATTAAATGTTGGATAATTAATGTTAACAATAATAATAACAATAAAAATAATAATAACATAAATAACAATAAACATAATAAGTGTTAACTCTTAAAAGAAAATGAAAATAATATAAGTTTATTATCTTATAACTTGTAATTAACTAGTTTTTACATAAAATATTAACATCTTAAAACCTTAGGGACCAAACTGTAAATTTAATTAAAACAAAAACTTAAGTTTTGGTGACAATTAGGCAAACACATAAACTACAGGGACCAAATTTCAAATAACTAAAACCCAACCCCCTTTCTTCCCCGTCGGCCGATTCCGGCCAAGAATCCGGCCAAGTCCGGCCAACACCAACCGTGTTAATCCTCGATTAGAAACCGCAATAAAACCACTTCATTACAACCACCTATCGGTTTCGAACCCCATCTTGAAGTTAATTCGAATTTAAGTGACGGTTTCATCTTAAACAGTCACAACCAAGTTATTTCAATGTCTGAAACGGCTAGAAGCCGGCATATTCAAGTGCAATTAACTGAGTTTTAATCATTCTAAAGATGTTACTAAACTAATCACACACCTAATTTCACCTGGAACCAACTCATTCCTCAAATCATCACTCACGAAAACACCAAGCTAGCAACGTAATCGAAAGCTATCCTCTGCAAACCCCACACCAAAATTAACAGATGACTATCAATCATAAGCCTCATTAGAAACTATTGGTGCAAGGAATTCGAGCATAATCAGCCCAAACCTAGTGAATCAAAGCACCACAACCGCGACCCTTGTTCGAACGCGTACCCACGGTTGTTCATCAAATTAATAGGTAATTAAACCTCCTTCTGATTTGATTTCATGTGGGGGATAAAAACCCTTTGTTAATTTCAATTCCGAATCTGTTTCGTGGATCAATTGTGGTAAAATTGATTCTAGGGATCTTAGTCTAAAATTGGGGATTTTCTGGGAGCTGGCTTTTAAATCAAAGAGTTCATTTGATAACACCAGTTGAGCCGTAGCCCAACCGGTTTAAAACAAGAGTTGTTAGGCAGGAGGTCCCGGGTTCGACCCCGGCCCCCTGCCAATATTTTTTTAATCGGTTTTAGCGACATTTTAAATTTCAAAAAATGTTTAAATATTATTATTAATAATATAAAAATCATTTTTAACCAAGAAACAAATAAAACTATTTTCCTTTTAATTTTCTTAGGAAAATTGGTTAATAAAGTTTTAATCCTTATATTTTAGAATGATATATAACTTATTATTAATTTTAACCCATAAAGAAATAAATTTCCTTTAATTCCCAAGAGTTTTAACATTTTTATATATTTATAATTTTAAATTGTATAAAGAAATTTTATATGTACACATGTGTACACTTATTGAAATTTATGGAAATTTTATAATCATTTAAGCCTACAAAATATTATTTATTACTAACTTGAAATCGCAATAAAACTCATTTAATTTTTAAATAGCTATAATATAATGAATTCATTATTGTTATAAAACTTGGTTACAAATTTGTTACATATATATTTTAAAAAGATAAATATATATGGACCTACTTAGAATGAACACGTATTATAATAATTAGTTAAACTTTTTAATCTATGAAATTACTATTCTATTAAATAGAAAATAATGATCAATTAATAATAAAAGTTTTATTTTTATTAATAGTGTCAAACACTAAAATTCTTATTCAAATTATTTAATTACCAAGATAACAATAACTTATGTCTATGAAAATCATGGACAAATGTATATGGACATAACACCAAAATCACCATGATTAACTTAGTACAACGTTTCATTTAGGTGAACGTTAACGAATCCTCGACGTTATATACAAGTCTTATTATTTGTTCATCCTTTATTATCAAGTGAGTATTTCTATACCCCTTTTTCATATTTTCACACTTTGAGGTGAAACATGTTATGTTATAATCATTGCACTTGTAAACGTTTGATTCTTGTAAATTTATGGCAATTTACTTGTGTGTTGTGGTTAGTTGAACCTTGTAGCTACCATGTAATGTCGAATATAGGTGTAATCACTAACTATTGCTAGCCTGGCGACGTCATAGATCTATGGGCCTGACAAGCCTGCTTGGTTGATCCAAGTACACTTAGCTAATCGTATATACTTGTAAACGTTTGAGACTTGTAAAATTTTGTCAAGGTTTGATTGTGCATTCTGTCTTACATTCCTAGTTACTTTGTTCTCTAATTTACAACATGAATTGCCATCTTTTATATACTTATGTATTGAAAACTTTGGAAATCTCACCAACATTATTGTTGACCTTTTACTTTTAACATGTTTCAGGAAATACTCAAGTTTGATCGCAACTTTTGAAGTTTGTTCACACATAAGAATGGACCTAGTTAAATAAATGAATGAGCTAGTTATATTCTTATTATGCTTTTTAATTTCTTTATTTGAGACTTATGTTTGTAATGTTACCTTTGAAACTTATGAATAATATATTTGGATTTAATAATAGCGTTATGTGACTGTGAACGATCTTAACTCTCACATCTCGACGTTTCCGTCGTCAAGGTTGGGTGTGACAAAAGGAGAAGCTATCTTGGAGAAATCCTGGATAAACCACCTATAGTAACCCGTCAATCCTAAGAAACTGCGAATCTCGGATGGCGTCTTCGTAGATTCCCATTGCATCACCGCTTCAACCTTTGCAGGGTCCACCCTGATCCCTTCAGGATTAACCACATAACCAAGAAATTGAACTTCTCATAGCCAAAACGCACATTTGGAGAGCTTAACATATAACTTTTCACTTCTGAGCGTCTCCAATACTTTTCGAATATGATCGCCATGCTCCTCCTCACTTTTTGAATAAATCAAAATGTCATCGATGAATACTATCACCGATTTATCCAATATTGGCAGACATACCTGATTCATAAGATCCATAAAGGCAGTTGGCTTATTGGTTAAACCAAAGTACATGACGAGAATTTCATAGTGTTAATAAAGTGTACGAAACGCTGTCTTAGGAATATCTTGTTCTTTCACTTTCAATTGATGGTAACTAGATCACATGTCCATCCTTGAAAACCAGCTGGCACCCTGGAGCTGATCGAACAGGTCGTCGATCCTCGGTAACGGATACCGATTCTTTACAGTCAGCTTATTAAGCTCACGATAATCAATGCACATCTGTATGCTGCCGCCTTTCTTCCTGATGAATAAAACCGGTATGACCCATGGAGAGATGCTCGATCGGATGAATCCTTTATCCAATAGAACTTGCAACCAAGCCCTCAATTCTACCATCTCTGAAGGAGCTAAACAATACGGTGCTTTAGCGACATTGTGCTCCTGGTAGCAAGTCAATTTGGAATTCGATCTCGCGGTTAGGTGGCACACCGGTCAGGTTTTAAGGAAAAATGTTGGAAAAATTGCACACTACCGGTACGTCAGATAATTATGGCTCTAGCGCATCCACATCCTTTACATAGGCCAAGTAAGCGCTGTACACATGTCTCAAGTACTTTTCAGCTGTGATCATCGACACTACCCTCTGTACACAGCACAACCTCTCCCCACGAACCGTAACAAAACTACCATCAGGTGCTGTTAGACAAATTATCTTATTACTACATACTATATTTGCTTCATGCTTCATAGTTAGGTAACCAATCCATGCCTAACACCACATCGAAACCTCCTAAGGCAATAACATGCAACCTAGCAGGGAACTTACAATCTTCTAACTCTATCAGGCAATCCTCAATCACCTCGATCACCTTGGTGGACTTACCAATGGCTATTTCTACGTAAAAGGGCCCGTCTATCCTCCTACTCTTATTATGCAACAAATGACAAAAGGAAGTACACACAAAACTTCTACTAGCAACAGAATTAAAGAGCACAGAAGCGTATTCATGGTCCACCAGAAACATACCTAAAACCACTTCAAGGTCTACTCTGGCTTCTTCCCGAGTAATGTTGAATGCCCTTGCCTTTGCCTTGATGCTCTCACTCTTCCCTTTCTCCCCCCATCGTCTGGGTCCCTGAGCTTTCTGCTCCACCCTTCTTGTAATCCCGGCCCAAGTGGCCTACTTCTCTGCATTGGTGACATCTCGGTATCTTGCACTCCTTAGCATAATGGCCTTGCCCTCGTATTTGAAGCACTTATTCGTCCTCGCTCTGCATTCGCCCATGTGACTCTTCCCACACTTCTTATACCCCCTTTGGTCATTCCCATTCCTCTGTTCTGGGTGATGATCGCCAACCCTCATCTTCTTCTCCCCAATTCCATAGTTGTTATTCCTGAACCTCTTCCTATTATCATTCTTATTCCAACTCCTCTCGACCTTCCTCTAAACTGGCATCGGGTCCCTCTCATCATACAATCTCCCTGCCAAATCTACTACTGACCTAAACATGCTCAGTCTAGCGGCTATCATGTTCCTCCTAATGTCCATTGGCAAACCTTGCATGTATCTCTTAATCTTCTTGGATACCGGAGTTACTAGATCTGGCATAAGTCTTGCATGTTCATTGAACTTGGAGGTGTACTCTTGATGAGTCATGTTCCCGGCCTCCAAATGTAAGAACTTCTTCTCAATTTTGTCCAACTCTCGATATGGACAATACTCGTCCAGCACCAGCTCCTTCAAATGCGACCACCTCATCTTTGCTATAGATCATTTTCCCTCGGGTTGGACAATGTTGTCCCACCATCATAGTGCCGAGTCAATAAAAGAATGGGAGGCAAACTTCACCTTCTGATCCTCCTGACATTCACTGATGTCCAGGACTTCTACCACTCGAACCCAACGGTGAGCGGCAGTAGCATTGCCATTACCGTCGAAGGTCGGGGGTTTGCATCTCTGAAACGCTCCATACCTGCACCCCTTAGTAGTCTCCTTCTCCTCCTCGCTATCATCATCATGAATTACCACCTTTGGGCTAGATGGCTCTTCTTCAACTTTCTTGGTCCTTTCAGTGGACTTTCTTGATTTCCTCTCCTCCTTCTTCCCCGTATCCTCAACTCTTTCCCCATCCTTTACAGCCTTCAACACTTCAGTCACCATCGAAAACAACACATTCTGTATGATGTTATAGATCTCGTCAGTAATAGCTTCTTTCACTTTAGATTTGAGGGTAGCTGATCCTTCATCCTCTTGGTGGCTATGGAGATCTGTGTCCTCATGAACTGCCTCGGGAGCCTTAGCTTTGCTCCTGGTGACACGTGGCCCAGTAGTACGCCCGACACGAGCACGACCTCGGGTTCCCTTCCCAGATTTTCTACCCGCCATAAAATCTACTTCCTATAAGATTCAAACACCAATAAGGTCATTTAAGGTAATATCATAAATTATGTTCTATTTAATTACAGTGACAAGTTGTGATTAACTACTTACTTTACTCTTCATTCACCAAGCATTTCCTATCCTGACTACATCAGCATCCAAATCTACTAACTACATAAATCAAACTGCACACGCACATAATATCAGTTAACTTTAAGAAAATTACCTGATGGCATGCAGCTACTTAGGCTGTCATCCCTCTATTTAGTCTAATTTTTAGTTTAAGTTTAGATTTTGAAAATAATTTACCCAATTCTTTTAAACTTTGAGTCTGATACCAACTTGTAAGGACCCCGTTCCCGGGAAGCCTCACGGTTGGTTTATCATAGCATAAAATCACTATATAAGCAAAACGTTATAGTGGAATTAAATAAACATTCATTTAAAACTTGTAGGTCATATTGTAATCATACATTTATCTCCCAAATTGAATAAAAACATTGTACTTTTTAAATTAAAATAAATGATTTTATAAACATGGATGCCATTCATCGCCCAACTTCCGTTAGAATTTCCTAGATTCGCTAAATCTACATATCTACCTATGCACTTGCAAAACTACCTGTAAAATTATAGTTTCATAGGACTGAGATTGCCTTAGTTTCGCAGGATAAACCCACAGTTTCGCACAAGGAACTCAAGTTTCGCTAGACGTATAAGAATGACGAACCAACCCGTTTTTAAACCAAAATCTCAACTTTTCACATCCAAATCCTTAGTTTTTCATCAGTGAAACTATATCTAAGCTTTTTACATAATTTCATACGTAAAAATATGACCTTTATGTGATCCATTGCAACTTTTCAAAACCCAAAACCCTAGAATCCTGGTTTGACTTATAGATGCGTTTAGACGCTGATTCTTACCTAGATTTCTTGCTCCTTTCTTGTGGTTTGATGCTCTAACACTCAGATTTTCAGTCCCTTATCCAATGAAGCTACAAATCTTGAGTTTTCTTCACTTTCTCTCTCTACTCTTTCTACTCTCTCTGTAGAAGTTGGTGGTTAAGGTTGCAAATGAAAAAGATGATGGCTGGTTTAGGTGGTTTAAGTGGCTGATTATGGGCCTTTAATCACTTAATTCTATTTGCCCATAAGACTAATTTAGCCCATGACTCATTTTCTTCCTTTATTTTTATTAAACATCCCTTAACTAAGCTCATTATTATTACATGGCTTGTTTTGACTTTCCGGGATGTTAAAAAATGTTACAAACATATTGTCCTTTATACTAACCTAACTCTTATGCCCTTTTTTTACAAAACGAGCAATAAGGAACAAATCCTAAATCTCAAATTGAAAGCATAAAATGAAGCAGAGAAGTCCAGATCACTACACAGGAAGCTAGAGGCGAGATCGACTCTCCAACATCAGTGCGGATTCTATAGTTAGAGAACGAAAACAATTGCAATTATCAATGCTAGCTTGTGCATCACTAAATCCAACGTCTTACTCATCCCTAAGATTCAACCGAATTAAAGCATAACTCAACATCACTAAATCCATCATCTTCCTCTTTCTCCAATTAGATTAAATATAATTGAAGCATGATTTGATATCACTGGCATTAAAAGTTTCTGGACTACATAAGTAAATTAGTACAACATAAGCAATTACCTAGGTTTGTAGTTGCTAATATATTGCTTTATTTTCATTGAGTTCGTCTAATGTAACTGTTGTCTCATATAATAAAAAGGGCGTACCTGGTGCTGCAAAGAGCTCCCGCGTTTTCGCAGGGTCCAGGAGGGTCCGTCCCATTTAAGGGAAGATGTACGCGGTCTTTCCCCCACATTTTATGGGGAGGCCGTTTCCACGGATCGAACCTGAGACCTTTGGTCGCTTAGGAACAGCTTTTACCGCTGCGCCAAGGCCCGCCCTCTAATGTAAAGAGAAAATGGTTCAACTTATGATTGGCGTACTAAAGATGGTTCTACGTATCCAAAAATTCAGATATCCTATAATTCGAATGTTGATTTTAAAATTTTCGGATATTAAGATCTAACAATATTTTTTTAAAGTGCTCAACGTTTTTTTATTTTAGGCTGGGCCTTTTTTTTAATATGTGTTGTTTTTATATTTTTTTATAACAACATACATCTAATTATTGTGGAAAAAGAAGTTCGGATATCCAAATCACTACCCGTATCCGTATCTGGATTTTTGAATATCTGAAAATGATTTCTACTATTCAAAAATTTTAGATATCCGACTTTGAACACCCTAACATGAAGGCGAGGAGAATGAATGACTTTAAATGTTTTTAACTCTTTGCAGACATGTTAAATACATAAATGTCTCTCATTTGAGTGACACATACCTGATTTAACTGTAAATCTGAATGGAAGTTAGTTTAAAGTACGATAGATGAGCAAATTATTCTAAAAACATCATATAATTATTAAAACTAAACAATATAACATGCAATTATATATATTAATAAATGATTCAATTTGTATTTTACTCTTTTTTTCTTTTAATTTGACATGTATTTTCATAAACTATAAAAGATTAAAGGGTAAATTATGAGTTTATCCTAACCTTCACCATGTTTGTGTATTATTATAGTTTAAGGATTGTTTGATAGTTTCCTAATGAAATCATTAAAATGTTACATTTGATTAGATAAGAGATTTGATTTTTTGATTTATAAAAATGTCACCTCCTAATGATATCATTCAGTTTTAATGATTCAGTGATAAAAAGATGTTAAACAAAAAACATGACAAGTTTACTCCCCTTCCACTCAAATAAAAACCCTCCCCATCGTGAATCAAGAAAACATCGACCTCGTCACTCTCCACTCAATTAAGTCTTTTCATTAAAATAATACTTTTTTTAAAAAAATTATGATAAACTTAAAACAATGAAAAGTGTGAGGATGTAAAATGAAAATGACTTGAATTTATATAAAATACAACCGTAAGATACGTTTTTATGTTATTTCATTAAACAAAAAGTAAAATTTATGGTAAACTCGTATGAAATAAATATAATTCACTCTAGATTAATTGCACATATTTGATTATTAAACATTTCAAAACTCAATTTAAATTGGTGAATGTCTACTCTTCGTCCAACGAGTATCGTAGGCTTTTATGACAAAACCTCAAAGTAAGATCTTAGATGTTTAATCAAGTCGCTTTTAATATAATTTCTAGTAAATCACTAACCGCGGTGGTGGGTTGTCGCAGGGAGAAGGCGTCGGCGGTGGGTGGGTGGAAGTGTGGAGGGAAAGTGAAGAAGGCAGATGAGAACCCGCGTATATTTTATCATCATTAGCGGCGACGCGTCGCCGCTAAAGGCGTCGCCGCTAATGATAATAGTACGATTTAACAGGAGCCGTTAGATCGAATTGGTTATGGACGGCTAGATGTGGTTCCTTTAATGAGCAGTGGATCGCCAATCTTTAGCGGCGACTTGTCGCCGCTAAGGGTGTCGCCGCTAAGGGTGTCGCCGCTAATAGTTGTCGCCGCTAATACTCCTGTCGCCGCTAATACTGTCGCCGGTATTACGCGTGTTTCTTGTAGTGATTTGAGAAACCAGACAGATTAGGTTGGTCATTTTAAATTGTTTCAACCTGATTTTTTTTTTATTCAAAACAAGTTGGATTGCATTACTTTTATTAAATTGATAAATATATTTCATGAATAAACTGCATATTCCAAAATGAAATTGATAATAAAAATGTTAGATGATAGGGTCGGTTTTCACGAACACCGCCTAAATCGAACCATTAAATCTCAAGCTTATAAAACCGGCTGACTTGCTTTAATTTGCTAAGTTTAGTTGGTTTTAGCAGTTATTTGTAACCATATGTATATTAACTATCACATGTTAGATGATAGTGTTGTCTGCTTTTTATCCCTGTCTTCTAATTTTTTTAATTAAAATTACAAGTTTTATCTTTTTCAAAATAATTCTGGAAAGGTTTTCTCAGTGATCCAAGATAATTTCTCTCAAAGGACTAGTGATTCTTTCTACTCTCTTAAAGGATGTTTGTTTGGGTCTTAATGATTCTGTTCAGATGCAATGATCTGACTCGGTCAGACATTTACTGTTAGGTTGATACCACTTATTTAAAAAGTGACTTTTACTCCACCTCTTATTAGGTCAGAGATTTTGCTATATCCGACCCAAAAAAACTTCCAAAGCATTACAACGCCTCCTCCTTCCCTTCCCTTGAGATCGTCGGCCATCACCTGGGCACCACCGTCGGCACGTACCACAGTCGCCACCACCGTTGCACCCGTCGCCGCCACCGTTGCAACCCGTCGCCGCCACCGTTGCAACCCGTCGCCGCCACCGTTGCACCCCGTCGCCGCCACCGTTGCACCCCGTCGCCGCCACCGTTGCACCCCGTCGCCGCCACCGTTGCACCCCGTCGCCGCCACCGTTGCACCCCGTCGCCGCCACCGTTGCACCCCGTCGCCGCCACCGTTGCACCCCGTCGCCGCCACCGTTGCACCCCGATGCCACCACCGTCTCCAACACCTCCCCTCCCCCTTCCTTGCAGGTTCGTCTTTAATTGGGGGTGCTGATTTAGGGTTTCTAGCTTTAGATTATGAAATAGGTTGATGTTGATTGTTATTATGAATATTCTGTGAAATGGTAAAGTTTGTGATATGGTCATAGCATTTTGATCTTGATTGGTGTTGTATTGTATCCCCAGAAACATGCATAGGGTTGAATATTGGTTGATGGATTGAGTCATTCAGATATCCAACCAAACAGACTTAAACTGGTTCAGCACTTGTTGATTTAGACATCTTATTGGCTCAGACCTCTTATTGATTCACCACTTACCCATCCAGAAGTTATCAAACCGCCCCTTACGCTTTTGAGAAGTTGCCAAACCGCCCCTTACTCTTTTTCTGGCATCTTTTTTTCTATCACACATAAAACCTTGCTCTTTGCATGTTAATGTCAAGCTCTAAAACAATTTGGTTATTAAACCTTCTATAATCAAAGAGATTTTTAATGTTATTTCAATTCATATGAAGTTTTATAATATGGTTTTATACACTTAAAAGCCTAACATTCACATGTAATGATGTAAAGAGAGAACATTTTAAGTGACAAAAACAGAAATATGTCAGAAAGAGAGACGTAACCTAACAATAATGTCAACGAATAAGTGTAAAAGAAGGAAACATATAAAGAGGAAGAAAGAAGAAAGACATGTTATATATTATATTAAAATGGTATGTCGGTGGAAACACTAACGTTATTTTGTTTTTATTTTATCATTCCATTTATATACAAATACTATGGAAACTTGCACTAAAGTACATGTAGATGGGATGGTCATTTGTATTTTAATATACCCATCATTAGGGCTGTTCAAAATGTTCGTGGCTCGAAGTTCGCTCGAAAAAAGCTAAAAAAAAACTCGGTTCGAAAAAGCTCGTGCCTAAACGAGCCGAGCCGAGCCGGCTCGATTTTAAAATGAGCCGAACTCGAGCTAGGGGTGGCTCGGCTCGTGGCTCGACTCGTGACTCGGTATATATATATATTATATTATATTATATTATATTATATTATATTATATATATATATAATATATATTAAACCTAAACCTAAAAACCCATTCACCATTTCAAATTTCAGCTTTGAGCCGCCATCATCCCACACCCCCGATCACCTGCGACACGCCTGTCCGCCTCCTACCAGAACCACCGCCACCGGTGACCGGCCACACCGCCTCCGACCAGAACCACCGCCACTGCGACCTGAAGCTCCACCGCCCTGCTACACCTTGCGAGTTGCGACCTGACCAGAAGCTCCACACCGTCCGCCTCCGACCAGAAGCTCCACACACGTTCTCTATTTCGGTGAGCTTTCAATCTGCGAAAAATATTAGATTCCATTTCGGCGAGCTTTCAATCGCCATATTTCAACCTGCGAAAAACATGATGTTGTGTGTTGTGTTATTTTGTTCGGATTTGTGTTGACGGTTTTATGCGGTGATTCGATTGATTGTGGCGATTGTTTTGGATAGTTTGGGGGATTGTGTGCTTGAATTATATGTGTGAGATTTGGTTGTAGTTATGTTAGAGATGAGAGTTTAGTAGTTAGATACTTAGATCTGGACATGATGGTTGTAGTCATGTTCTTTGTATGGTTTCTACATAAGTAGATCTTGCTCTAATTTTGGATCTGTTATTGTCTGTTTCATGTTCTTTGCTGTTAGTCTGCTATGGCTGTTGGTGTGTAGTTCTTAACATCATAAGATTGTTATCTTGGTTGTTTTTCATTCTTTCAAAGTTGTACTGTTTGCTGTTTGTCTGCTACGGCTGTTGGTGTGTAGTTCTTAACATCATAAGATTGTTATCTTGGCTGTTTTTCATTCTTTCAAAGTTGTACTTTTGCTGTTAGTCTGCTATGGCTGTTGGTGTGTAGTTCTTAACATCATAAGATTGTTATTTTGGCTGTTTTTCATTGTTTCAAAGTTGTACTGTTTGCTATTAGTCTGCTATGGCTGTTGGTGTGTAGTTCTTAACATCATAAGATTGTTATCTTGGCTGTTGGTGTGTAACTTGGCTGTTGGTGTGTAACTTGGCTGTTGGTGTGTAACTTGCTGTGTAACTTGTTGATTTGTATGTTAATGATGTTGTTGATTTGTATTTCATCAGAATGTTGATTTGTATTTTAATAATGTTGTTGATTTGTAGGATCTAATATGTCTTCTAACAAAGAATCAATTGGTGGAGCTGATACCCCTAGTAATGATCATTTTGAGTTAAGTGATGAAGAAAGTGTCGAGCCAACTAAGGATAATGTTAAAGAAATTCTAAAATTGAAGAAGATGACACAAAAAGAAATTCTACATCTGGAGCTTGGGCTCACTTTATAGACATAGAAGTGAAGAAAGAAGGGAAGATAATCAAGAAACATCAGTGCATCCATTGTAAGAAAGCCTATGTACCACAACGTTCAGGGACCACGTCACATATCTTACGACATTTGACTTCATGTACTTACATAAAAAGGTTAAAAAGTACAAAAGTTTCATTAATTTTCAGCCATCTGGTAGTGATAGTGCATCTGAAATTAATTTAAATGGGGCTTATGATCATATGAAATGTCAAGAAGTTATTGCAAAGATGATCGTAGCCCATGAGCTACCTTTCTTGTTGTTGAGTATTATTTGTGGAGGTGATTGGATTAAGTCCACATCAAAAGCAATCATTCAAACTTTAGAAGTAAGTTTATATTCTTATTATTGTTTATTATATTCTTATTATTGTTTATCTTTAGATTTGTAATTTTATATTTTTATTGCTAATATATTTTGTATATTTTTATGTGTAGCAATCGGCAAAGGAAGAAGAAAACTTAGAAATTCAAGTACAACCCAATGACGAGACATTTAACTAGTTTGAAAGGTAATTTGTATAATTTGTAGCACTTGAAGTTTTGTAGCACTTGAAGTTTTGTAGCACTTGAAGTTTTGTAGCACTTGAAGTTTTTATGTGTAGCACTTACTAATATAATTTGTATATTTTTATGTGTAGCTTTTGAAGTTTTAAGGAAGTCAAGAATGAAGAAAAGTAGGTTGCAAAGAATGCATGAAGAATGAAGAAAAGAAGTTTGATAAAAAGATCAAGATTGTTTTTTTGGTGTTTTATGTATTGGTCAAAAACAATTAATTATGAACTTAGTTGTTTACATTTTTTTTGTTACTAGAACTTGGTTGTTTGTTTTTTTTATTATTAAGAACCTATAATGTTGTTTAATTACCCTTAATATCAGTTTTTCTGTTTTCATTTATATAAAAATGTGAAAAAATAATTTTTTTAAAAAAATTCGATCTGGCTCGACGAGCCACGAGCTGACTCGAGCTTTTCACGAGCCGAACTCGAGCTCGATTTTTCAGCTCGATAACATTTTCGAGCCGAGCCGAGCCGGCTCGTTAGGCCATCGAGCTCGAGCCCGAGCCGGCTCGGCTCGGCTCGGCTCGGCTCGGCTCGTTTACAGCCCTACGCATCAGCCACTAAATGGTGCCGGGTTCGACCGACAGCTCCAACTTTTAGATTTTTCCATTTAACTCACATATATATATATAATTTTACTCCATTTTACAAGTAACTAAATAAAAATTTTTACTAAATTAATATTAACTTTAGTACTAACAAATTAATGAGACCTTTTTTAAAAGTCAAATCCATTGTTATATTTTTGTTAATATAAGACTTATTTAGTTGTGGTACAACAAAATCTTTTTTGAATTTCTAATAGAAAAGATTTATGTTATGGTAATTTCTAATACGTACCCCGTATCACTGTTATCGTTAGATGTAAAAAAACAACTATTGTTCTAATGTTCAAAACGAGATACTATGTTTTATTCATTATCTATTCTTTATCTAATAAATTTTTTTTATAAAAAAGTTTAATATTAAAGGTATGTGAAGGTTGAATAAAATTTACTTGAAATAACAATAACAAAAACTGTTTGAGTAGAGCTTTAAAACTATTCCCATTAGTTAGACCATGTCTCATTCTTTGACTAGCTTATATATTCAAGCTTTTTGTAAATACGTAACTCCTATCACCACACGTTCCCGCTGCAACACGCGGGCGTAAATACCTAGTTTGTTATTAAAGAGACTTAGAAAAAAAGGGTCTATGTATTAGAATGCAATACTTTGAAGTGCAAGTCACAAGAATGAAGACTCTTCAACATGATGGTATTATACTTGGTCAAATGACCTGTTTTGATAATAATTTATGAACTTTATGTGTTTTGAAAGTGTATATACATATCAAAGTCCGATAGATACCATACCACGTGTGACATAGTGGATGTGTTTGTTCAAAACACATCTTTCACTTTACCAGCAAACATAAAATCAGGCTATAGGTATATAGTTTTTCTACCCGTTCATGGAGAACTAAACACCTAGTACAACACATAACTGCAAAAACATCCCCAAAGCTAAGCAACACCATATGACATCATGAACGATAAATTCAGTGTTCTCAACACTCAAAAATGGGTACTATCTAACCCTGAGAGTTGAGAATACTGAATGTTATGTCAAAAGAAGTATTTGATGATCAAATACAATATGAACAAAATGAATATATAAAAGAATCCACGATGAGTTTTATTTTGTCTTTCTTTTCAAACCTAATAAGTGGATCTCAGACAAAACTGATAGGTAAGAACAAATAAAAAACCAGGACAGGAGGAACCTGGAAGGCCTAACAAGGGAAGTGTGACTCATGGAGGGAGACACACGATGAGCCAAATGACGGTTTCTTGTAAAGATCGCTGGTTAGCCTTCAAGACTTTGTTAATGAGAGAAAGGGTAGAATGGTAAAACAAAAGATGTAGGTTCTATCTCTCAATAGACTCCATTGTTGATCACAATATAGAGCAGCCTTTTTGAGCTTTTCCCTTCTTTTCTTTGAACTTGGGGGTGCCAGGACAACTTTAATGGCAGCATCGAAAACTCCCTTCACATTCTGAAACATTACCACATGTAAGAACACTCTTTAAATAGGTTTGGGTTGGGCCAATTTGCAGATGCTTTTTTGCTTTCCTTCAACCTTTAAATAACTAATGTCTTAAGATGACAACCAATATGTTACTACAATAATAATCAAACCATTTTTCCTCCTGTGATATGTTTCCATTTTAGCTATTTTCTGATTTTACCCACTTCACCCTGTAGAAAGAAAAGCCCGAATCCATTTGCGCATAAATTGGTTGAAATTGCCATCTCTACATAAGATTAGACGTACCTCTTGTGTTTTTGCACTACATTCAATGTACGTGGGAGCTCCAATTGTCTTCCTTAGTTCTTCTCCCTATAATAAGTAGAAGAATAAACATTCTGATAAGAAGAAATAAAGCCACCTTCTATTCAGGAATCAATGTTACTTCCTAGAAAACAACATATGTAAAGATGCTTTGGTTTCTAAGTGTTTGGAAGAAAAGTCTCTGTATTGCATTATGTAACCATACTCAACCTGTGCCATTCTGGTCAACTACGGCCTGGCCCCAGGTAGGCCCCAGGTGTGGCATCCGAAAATGGGCCTCATAAACTTCACAGGGTTACCAAGTGACCAGATCTTGAATTTTGAACTACTTTTTATTGTTTTTGTATGGTTATGGTTATGGTATGTGTTCAATCACATGGCCTAATGGTGCAACAATTTTGGGCCATCAGTTTTGTTTTGACACCGCCTAGCCCCACCTTCGCCTACCCGACATCTACCCACAGCCGACCACCCATCCAACGCCTACCCGAACACCCCAGCTAGCATCCACCAACCCCACACTGCCCCACCGCCCTACCCGCACCAGCCACCCCCCCATCCCACCGCACCCACCTACCACAACCATCACAGCCACCAGCAACGCCCAATCCATCGCCCCTCCCCACAGCAGCAGCCTTCACAAACTGGTCATCGGGGCCTAATCGAAGAACCTTAACCTGGGTGTACTTTTGGTGAGATCTTTTCATCTCGGCTTCCCATATTTGCTTTTACTCTTCTTATTTTATCTTCTCGTTTAGACTGCTTGGCTGGGTTAGGGGTACCAGCATCTGCTTTTAACAGGGAGAGTCATCCCCTATTTCTGTGTGAATTCTGCTTGCTTGTGATTTGTTGTTTTTTCTGTGTTGTCCGTGTTTTTTTATTTCGTGGTGGTTTTAGTAGACTCTGTCTGGTATAATAGATAGTAGGAGCCATTATGCTGCCCCGAGATCATGTTCGGTGAGGAGAGGTGCGAGGACAGGGAATAAGGTTTCTAGATTAAGAGTGGCATCGTGGAATGTAGGAACCTTAACTAGTAAGTTACTAGAGTTAATTGATGTGCTGAAGAAACGTAGGGTCCACATAGCATGCCTGCAGGAGACTAGATGGCGAGGTGGGAGAGCAAAAGAGTGCAATAGTTATAAACTATGGTATTCAGGGTCTGATGGAGCTAAAAACGGAGTAGGTTTTCTAGTTGCTAAGGAACTCCAAGATAATGTAGTGGAGGTGAGAAGATACAATGATAGAATTATGCTGTTAAGAATAGTAATAGGAGATGAGGTAGTGACGGTAGTTAGTACGTATGCACCACATGTTGGACTAGGGGAAACGGAAAGAAAAACGTTCTGGGAGAGTTTAGACCACGTTATAGCTGACATACCTAGAGAAGAAAAGTTATACATAGGAGGAGATTTTAATGGACATATCGGAAGGGATAATGAGCATTTCCAACTGGTGCATGGAGGATACGGGTATGGTCTTAGGAATGACGGCGGTAGGGAGCTTCTTGAATTTGCAGTAGCGCATGACTTAGGCATCGTAAATTCGTTCTTTAAGAAAAGAGACTCGCATCTAATCACGTTTAGCAGTGGCGGGAGACACACACAGATAGATTATTTATTGATAAGGAGAGAAGATCATGGCTCGTGGAAAGACTGTAAAGCAATCCCGGGAGAGACGGTTGTGACGCAACACTATATGTTGGTGGCGGATATACACGTCAAGAAGCCAATTGCCCAACGGAACAGGAGAATTACACCCAAGATCAGATGGGGTCAGCTCAAGACGAAAACATTACCATTTTTAGAGATAAAGTCATACCAATGAACCAAACTGGGCCACAGGAAGACGCAAACCAAAAGTAGGAGGTTATGGCAACTAGGCTCATACAAGCAGCTAAAGAAACGCTTGGAGTTACAACAAAAAGGACAGTTGGTCATCAGGAATCATGGTGGTGGAACGAAATTGTACAGGAGAAGATACGTATCAAACAACAAAGTTTTAGAGAGCTCATACGATGTAACAGTGAGGAAGAACACGCAGAGCTAAAACAAAAGTACAAGGAGGCTAAGAGACAAGCGAAAAAATCGGTGTCAGAGGCAAAGAACACGGCATATGAAATGATGTATAAACGACTAGAGACGAAAGAAGGAGAGCATGACATGTTTAAGATAGCCAAGGCAAGAGAAAGAAGAAGACAGGAGCTAAGAATGGTCAAGTTCATAAAGGCTGCGGATGGAAAGGTTTTGGTGAACGAGAAAGATATCAAGGTACGATGGAAAACTTACTTCGATAACCTATTTAACATAAGGAATCCAAATCAACAAACTGAGATAGATAGAACAACCCAAACAACGCAACAAAACCAATGCTATTGTAGAAGCATCACAGCTGACGAAGTTAAAAGAGCTATGAAGAAAATGGGAAGGGCTAAAGCGGTGGGGCCAGACAACATACCGATTGAGGTGTGGAAATGCCTGGGTGATGAGGGTCTCCAATGGCTAACAGATCTATTTAACACTATCTTTAGACAGGGAAGATGCCAGACCAGTGGAGAACCAGTGTCATAGTCCCCATATATAAGAAAAAAGGAGATATCCAAGGATGCGAAAACTACAGGGGAATAAAGCTACTGAGTCACACGATGAAACTATGGGAAAGAGTTATTGACATGAGAATTAGACGGGAAACCCAGATAGCAATAAACCAATTTGGATTTATGCCAGGACGCTCTGCAACAGAAGCCATACACGTCATAAGACGGATAATGGAGAAATATAGAGAAAAGAAAAGGGACCTCCATATGGTATTCGTCGACCTAGAAAAGGCCTATGACAGTGTATCGAGACAACTAATTTGGGAAAGTCTACGACATAGAGGGGTACCAGAGAGGTATATCAAATTAATTAAGGATATGTATGACGGGGCAAAAACATGTGTGCGAGCACCGGTAGGAGACACGGACTCATTCTCAGTGGAAGTGGGACTCCACCAAGGATCGGCATTGAGCCCATTTCTCTTCGCACTGGTGTTGGATGAGATGACTAAGTCAATACAACAGTCAGTCCCGTGGTGCATGCTCTTCGCGGATGATATTGTCTTAATATCAGAATCTAAAATGATGCTTAACGAAAAGCTAGAGCAGTGGAGAGCAGCGCTAGAGAGCAGAGGATTAACGATAAGTCGCTCTAAGACGGAATACATGCATTGTAACTTTGGTGGCGACGACGAAGAGGACACCCAAATCAGTATCCAGGGCATGCCGGTCCCACGGACATCTAGGTTCAAATACCTGGGCCCGTACCTGCAGGAAGACGGAGAGATACACAACGATGTAGCTCACCGTATCCAAGCAGGATGGTGCAAATGGAGAGCAGCATCAGGGATCCTATGTGATAAGAGGTTTCCAGCAAAACTTAAGGGAAAACTATACAGAGTGGCGGTACGCCCAGCTATGCTATATGGAACAGACTGCTGGGCCATAAAGAAATCGCACGAGAAACAAATAGAGGTTGCGGAAATGCGAATGCTAAGGTGGATGTGTGGCCATACAAGACTAGATCGGATAAGAAACGAAGTGTTTCGACAGAAGTTAGAAGTGACTTGTATTGCAGATAAAATACGAGAGGGAAGATTAAGATGGTATGGACATGTCAAGAGGAGACCAATGGCAGCACCGGTCAGAGCAGTGGAGAACATCATCATAGAGGGTAGGAAGAGTAGAGGACGACCTAGGTTGACTTGGGAAGAGAGAATTAGGAGAGATATGGAACACTTGCACCTCTCTGAGCACATGATCGAGGATAGGAGTGAGTGGAGATGTAGAATTAAAAGTAAGGACTTTTAGTGGTTTCTGTAGCTAGGAAAGGACTTTGTTTACTTGTTACGGGGCCTGATGTGTATGTAGTATGATTGGACCTTTTTAGGGGAAACTTGCTGCTTTCCTGATGCATGCTTGTTTATTTTATACTTCCTTTTGGCGATATTCTAATGTTTGTTGTATGATGTGTGCTGTACCATATACCATATATCATATATCGTACGTGTGATTATATGTTGATGCGCTTGCGTTATAGCTTTTGTATCGAGCCAGGGGTCTCTTGGAAGCGGTCTCTCTACCTATCTGGGTAGAGGAAAGACTTGCCACCACCTACCCCTCCCAGACCCTGTTCTTGAGTGGGATATACTGGGTTTGTTTGTTTGTTTGTTTGTTTAGTTTTGTTTTGACAGTTTGGCTAAGGTTTTGATGATTTTGGGCAAACACTTAACACTTTGAATTAACAAAATAACTATCACATGTTTTATTTTTACCATGCTTTTAGAAGATACTAATAATATTAGAAGAAAAAAAAGTGAAATAACCAAGTCTACATTAAGTCAGGATTCACTTTTCATAAACCTACGAAATATTCAAATTTTCAAAAAGGATTGGGCTCAACCTCCTACCTAATCAGGTGTCGCCACTAACCACTAGTGGTCCTAACCAGACTTTAGTAAAAAAAAATGCAGGCGTGATTCACAACCAATCAGACTTAACAGGTCCTTAATTGAGCTGACTGGTTTAACCATCCCTGCACTTTGGTTTTCTGTGCATCTCTAATTCTAGTTACTCCCTCCATACATGAAAACATTGTATGATAATCCATATGTACTTTTTTCGGGCTAAATTTCAAACTAAAACGGTGCATTATTGGTGATCATGGTTCTGCTATTTGTTCTACTTTAAAGGTATGTAATTTATTATATAAGCTATGTCACATCCCAAGAGGCTAAGAGTTGAAATTTCACATGATGAATAGAGTATTAGTTTAGTAGTAATCATCTTACCTGAGCAGTTGTAATGGGAACTGCATTAGGATGGTCAGCGAAGAACTGCTTATCATCCCGAAGATCTAAAAGCCACCAAGATCCAATTAAGCCATTCATAAAAGTGAACAAATAAATAATGCACTTCAGCTTCTTTAACAAATTTTGAATGCCATTTGTCCATATAAATGCCAGATCAAAGAAGAAAAGACAAAGCAGTTTGACCAGATAATCTGAAGGATCAAATCATCAATTTATATGGATGAAAAATACAAATTATTAATAAAAGAACTAACCAATTTTAGTCCCAACAAGGACAATTGGGACTCCGGGAGCATAATGCGTCAATTCTGGAATCCACTGTGAACATATGGTAGAAAAGGTAAGCACACCATGCTGTAGCATTTTTTTGGATAGGTGAGCTAGGGAACAAGTCAAATAGGTTATCTTTTAGTATGGGTTGAATCGAGTAGGGCAAAGCAGCAAACACTTCTTACTCATTCTATTTAATATTTATAAATAGTTAATGTGTTAAATATGATTGAGAAAACAACAAAACTATTATCCAACTTAATAAAAAATAGGAGTTGTATGCATGTAAAAACATTTAAGATGATTTTCAACGCTTATACTTTTTAGTTAAATCTTTTAGCCTTACCCATTTGACCTGTTAGACATAAACATAAATCTAAATCGACTCATTTATACATAAATGGGTAGGAGAAAAACACAAAAGGTCCACCTTCTTAGAGATGTTTTCATAGCTAGCCTTGCTAATGAGTGAAAATGCCAAAATGAAAACATCAGCCCCACGATAACTCAATGGTCTCAGTCTGTTATAATCCTCCTGTCCTGTTCAACATAGTATCAATTTCACACACTTAATATATGTATAGCAAAGATTACAAAAGAGACTAATAACATTTAAGAAGGTTACCTGCAGTGTCCCACAAGCCTAAATTCACAGTGCTGCCATTGACAACGACATTTGCACTGAAATTATCAAATACGGTTGGCACATAATCCTGTTAAGAACATGATGAAAATAATACAAACTTAAACCTCTGATATGTAGGGAGACGATCTCAAATAAATCAGATATTTGCCAATCAGCCACCGAAAGACCGGAAAAAAGCAAATAAGAACTTTTAATAATCTCTATTCAATGAAGGCAACACAGATTTGTGTATGTGTAACTGTGTATATGCCTGCCTTTGCTAGCATTTCTATTCTGAAACCGATCATGTTGATCAAAACTAAACTAACAGATTTTTCTGTGCTAACGGCAAACAAATTATAGCAACCTCCCTTTTGTATGATCATTATACAGATATGAATCTCCTTCCCAAAGGAATTAGGCAAAATCAAATAGAAAACATATCATTGATCAAACAGGAAACTAAATGTGAGGCATCTTCCATAAATATCATATATGTAACAAAAAATGATCAAGGATCACCGCAATGAATTTCACCAAATTAGCGATCATTCCCAATATATTAGACAGAAATGAATAAGATAACTCCAAATTAAGGCGAGATAAAGGAAATAAACACCGTGGGGAAAGAATTGCTGGTGTATGAAATCAAGAGGCATGTCTTGCCAACAGCTCCGTCACCAACCGTGACGCACTTTATGAACCTGGAAGCGCTCATATTGGTTCAAAACTGAGCCTCAGATCTTCTTCTACCTCCAAAGACCTGATAATGGTTCTTCTTGTGTGTTAATTTCGTTACTGTAATCGTTAATCTGCGGCAAATTCAGCCTTGTGTGTTGAATTAGAGGATCATATTTGAGAGGTTTTTGAGGGAACCCTAGGTATGAAATGCAAATGGAAAAAAATCCTTGAGAAAGGGGAAGAAGAGATTGATCATCAGGTGATTAATGGGGAAGAGAGAGGATTAGCCCTAATTTAGCCGCGAAACAATGCCGTTGAATCGTTACCTGAGTGGTGGAGATCAACTCTCCCCCTTTTTCTCGTCTTTTCTATATTTTAAATTTAAATTGTAAATTTCTGTTTCCAATTATAGAATAGATTATCAATAGATAATTGTAAATTTCTGTTTCCAATTATAGAATAGATTATCAATAGATATTTAATATTATGGAACCACTGGTCTATCATATCTAATAAACAAAGTTTTTTATGCACATGTCACTCTCTTAAACCACCCACTGTCACGTGTCGTTCTCTCAGCCAACATCCATTTGCTATTCCGCCCTCTCTCTCCTATTAAATGATTACCTTAATTACTAATAACACTATTTAACATTTTTTGATTTAATAAATTAATAAAGAGTTTATTTATTAATGTTATTCTAAATAAATAATTTTTTTTAAAATAATAAATTATTTTAAGCATAAGACTTTTTTTTAAAATAAGAAATATTTAAAATTGGTATTTTTAAAAAGTTATTTTTAAAACCAAAATAATTAAATTTAAGAGTTATAATAAAAAAATTTAAATGATATATAAATTTGACATTTTCTTTGATGAATCATATGAAATCTAACAACACAATTTCTTTTTCATAAACTAATTAAT
>JABSNV010001037.1:0-32500 GCA_024085815.1 Flaveria linearis
TTAAGAACATAAGTATATTGGTCGTATATTAAGAACCTTTTAAATAGAATAAAACTTTTATTTTATCCCGGGTTTCTCATGGTTTTGTCTCAAAACTAATATGAAGTTAGGACCGCCTATGCATACCCATTAAATCACCAAAATATTGTTTTGTTCCCTGCTATATTGCGCAAGCTTCATACTAATAATTTCAAGAGT
The DNA here is from genome assembly GCA_024085815.1 of Flaveria linearis. Classification (NCBI taxonomy): domain Eukaryota; kingdom Viridiplantae; phylum Streptophyta; class Magnoliopsida; order Asterales; family Asteraceae; genus Flaveria; species Flaveria linearis. Next base: position 199 of record JABSNV010001037.1, read on the forward strand.
GTATCATGTATTATGTGTTAATTTTTAAAATGACTTCATATCATTTCAAGAATGTGGCGACGACGAAGGTGAGAGGGCAGTGGAGACAATGGTGGTGGAAGCGGTGTTGATGAGGATGGTAGGAGAGGTGGTGGTAAAGAAGAGAAGATATCAATTCGTTTATTTGAATTTGGTGCTACAAGAAAGGGATATTGAGTTCCTTTCTTGATGGAATTTATGCAACATACTAACTCTAATACAGTTCATTGTTCTGATAAACATGATATATCCTTGAGTTTAAAATTTCAACTTAACAAACTTAGTGAGCCATACAAGCTCTCAGTGTTAAAATATTTTATACAAGACACTTTCCACCAATGCTAGTCGTAGGTAGATACATGCATAAGAATAAAATATATCATACAAGACAATTTTCATTAATAAAGTTCTTTTTGGAGACCATATAGAAGTTTTGTACTATTCAACACTGATTATACACTACATACTAATACTATATTTTTGTTGGTCTACTTGTCATAGTTTCTGGATTATCTGGAAGCCGAGAACAGCTCAAGACCAAGTCTCTGTCGGCATGGGATTATTGGCTGGTTCGACGGTCATGCTTTTAACTGTTATATGGGGAGCGTGTATCATCATAGGCAAATGCGACTTGCAAGACTCGTATGCTATAGATAACCAAGATACTAAAGGATTCAACTTAGTAGGCATGTCCTCCCATCCTATCATACATAAGGTTTAATCACCATAATGTACAAACTGTTTGGTTCTTTTTGTAAATGTTAATCCTACTCCACTGGTTCCTACCATAACCTCTTAAACGCCCATCTGTCAGACGTAAATTGTGATTTACCTTATCTCGTGGGTTATCAGGGTACTGGAGGGTTGATTTTTATTTGTACTACTGCAGGCTCTGGTGTGAGTACTGATATTTGGACAAGCTATTCTGCAATGACAATGGCTGTATCTGTGCTCCCTTTTATAGTTGTTCAATTACACACAAATCCTCCATTCAACTTCTGAAAGACAATTTGCTGTCTTAATTGGCCTTATAATCTCATTCTCTTCTTATCGCATACTGCATTTATCAGGTGCGTGTGCATGTGTGTATATATGTATATATTAATCATTGGACTGATGGTGTTTTTATTGTGACCACCCAAACTATTTATATATGAATATCAACTACTTTGTTCATGGTTAACTTGTAGTGTATCAACCTAATATACAAAGAGACGTCTTGCTTTGCAAAGCATAAGCATGTACGGTCTGGAATTCTTAGGTACTTAAAAACGAATGCATTTGGAGGACTTTTAGATGATCACGGCCAGCCTAATCGGGAAGTTCTTTACAAGTCAGTTGCCTTACTATTTACATGCTATTTTTTAATGGTGCTATATAATTTTCATGTATATAACATTACAGAGTGATCCTTTGCAGGCTATTTAACTCGGTTGATGTGAATGGCGATGGGCACCTCTCACAAGTTGAATTAAGATCTCTAGTTGTAGGAATGCAGTTAAGTATAAACTTAAATGAAGATGACACCATTAATAAAGTGATGAAAGAATTTGACACGTCTGGAGACGATCAAGTAGATTTTGAAGAGTTTATAACTGGAATCGCGAATTGGCTTGAGGAGGCTAAACTTACCAAAACATATTCTCCTATTGCTGGTCATGACACAATGAACTATATTCATGACTATTATGAGGTATGTTTATATTGGCATGACTCCTTATTAATAAGAATGTTTTCGGTGATATTTGGTTTAAGTATGTATGTTTGACATCACGTTTAACAATGATAACAAACATGCTACAGTAAATAGTGTTAGATGTTTGAGGGTTCACTTATTTATGGTTTTAAGTAACTAGATAATATGCATCAGTTTCACTATACCCAAACATTTGAAACAGATCATCAGCTAAAACTCAATAATTGATCATCACAACACAGTTTTTTGAACACTGAGTTTATGCATATGCAGGAAACAAAGAGAGAACATTACCTTTTGGGAGATGAAGGCGGTGAAGATGAAGAACATGATGTAGGTGACCGAGACCCCCATCAGACAACGATAAAAGCTGTGTTATTTTTGTTACTAGGCACAGTTGTAGCTGCTATATTTGCTGATCCACTAGTAGATGCTGTTGATAGTTTCTCTACTGCTACAAGTATCCCTTCTTTCTTCATATCATTCATTGTGTTGCCGTTGGTAACCAACTCTAGCGAATCCGTCTCAGCAATCATCTTTTCTTCACGTAAAAAGCAAAGATCCGCCTCTCTAACATTTTCTGAGGTTCGTCGTTTTTCTTTGGCTTATTGGCAAAAGGGTTGGTTTGGGTAACAGGTTCGGCATGAAAAAATTGTTTATAGTATGTGTTGGGTTGGGTGACCCGTCAAAACTTTGTCCATCTTTATAATGTGCTAAGCAGTCTCTATTGTTACAAAAACTAAGTAATAATAATGATAACAATACAATAACCGTAGTAGTATTCGTAATAATATAATCTATAAGGTAATAATGCAATTATAAGTTTAGTAAGCATTGTAAATGCAACCTTCTAGGGGTGGTGTAAAGAAGTTCGAATCTAGATTACACTAGTGTTCTGTTATAACCTCTTGAAGGCCACTTACCGAGCACAAGTTTACTATTTACCTGATCCTATTTGTTAGTAAGGAACTAAAGGTTCCTATGAGTATACTGGCGACAGGTTCTCATTATAAGAAAAAAGAAAGCATCATAAATGCACTTTAGGTGATTTTAATCTGTTTGACCCATATGACCCGCTTTACTTTGAGCTAAATTTGTGAGGTTTCTTGTAGTTATATGGGGCAGCAACGATGAATAATCTACTCTGCTTATCGGTGTTCTTAGCACTTGTTTACGTGCGAGGGCTAACGTGGGATTTTACATCAGAGGTGCTTGTTATTTTGATTGTCTGCATTGTTATGGGTATTTTTGGTAGTTTGCGTACAACGTTCCCTTTATGGACATCTTTCATTTCTTTTGCGCTCTACCCTCTCTCCCTTGTTCTTGTGTATATTCTAGACTATGTTTTGGTTGGTCATAAGTTCAACCATGGTTAGAGTCGTTGAGTCATAATTCTCACGTGGTTTGCTGTCATTCTCTTCGGCACATAACTGATTCTTGTATATATTCTGACTATGTTTCTGGTTGTAAAGGAAAGCTCTCTTGTATGTAGTGGTTACATGTCAAATGCAATCTTAGTTTTGTCTCTTTATTCAGTTCTTAACTTTTTATATTTTAATGATGTTTTCTGTTTTAATTTCTTTCAAGGGTAAAAAATGCTTGTGAATGTTCTCTTTTGAATGATTTGGTTGATTATGTAAGAATTTGAACCAAGAAGAAAGACATTATAATCTTAGGCAAATAAGTAAATAACTGATTCTTGTATTTATTTTAAGTTTTGTTACAAATGATAACTCTCTTGTATCACTGGTAGATTGTCAATTAAAACTTAATTTTTTATTTTAAAAATGTTTTTTTTTTCTGTTTTAATTTTTGCAAGACAAATCATGTAAAAAATGCCTGTTCAAGATTGTCTTTTAAAATGATTTCATCGATAGGTTTGTCTTTTAAAAATGCATGTTCACGATGTTCTTGCAGCTGGAAAGAAGTCGCATGAAATGCCCGTAGGTTTGGCCCGCCTCTTCCAGACAAATGACTAGGATCTTCTAATTGGCCCTGGACAAAAAATTGATCAAAAAGTTTAGAAGATAAATTATAAAAAGATATAAGAAAAAGGTAGAAAAAATGTATACTTTTTGAGGTGATAGTCTCTTAAACTGGGACTGTTCTATACAAGGTGAAAGATGCAAAATTTCTTTTGAACTTGTTTGGGATGCTTGAGGAGGAGCTAATGTGAGAAATCACTCGTCTGACATTGGTTTTCATCGATGTTTTTTTTTGGTATTGCGTCGGATATGGCACCTGAGGTTGTAGAATTGTCTCTGCAATGGAGTCCCATAATACAAACCGTCAAACAACAATTTCATAGCTCCAATTTGAACCCCAACGAATGCAGATATCTAACATGAACAAAACGTGAGGTTTTGTTCACCTGAAAGATGAATTTGTACGTATAGATGCAGCATAAAAGACATGTAATTTAATAAATAATCATGTCTTTATGATAAGTTTTCTTACATTTTCAAATAGTTGAAAAGGGTTGAAGAAAATAACAACATCACCTTCTCTTCCTCAGGACAGAAATGATGGTAGTTGTTGCCACAATAGCTTTGGTTTGAAGGAGACTCCATTTGAAATTTTATAAAAGATGATTGATGGGGTAACACCCCTTAAAGATGTTCATCGGATTACAAGACTCCCAGCCACGGCACTCAGGGGCTGCAAAAGCCCAGCCGCGACACGTGCCCAAAAACCTATCGGAACACAAGATATTAGTCGCGGCTCTCTGGAGTTGAGAAAACTCATCCGCGACACACCTCGTCTTCGGGTGCGACTCCTACTAAAACCATCGCAACGCGGGGGAAATAAGTTTCTAACACTTGGAAAATTCAAGTGTTAGAAAACATATACAAGTAAGCCTCAGAGAAGAAGACGCCTATTGGATGATCAACAAATATTGTCAGAACGAAAGGTAACAAAACGAATAATGACAAACTCTGAGTGAACTGAGGAACCCAGAGGTTCAAAGTCAACTATGAGGACAAAAAGTATTAATACTAAGTAAGAAACCTTTTGCACAAAAAAGGTGCAGAATCCTCTATCCAAGAAAGTATAGAATCGGATATTAGACTTTGACATTCCTAGAATAGCAACCAATTGGGAACAACTAAACCAGCAAACACTATAAATAATGATTCTCACCATCAAGGGAAGACACAGAAAACCAACACACAAAAACAACAAGACAACAAACTCAAATATACTCCCCCCAACCCAAAAACCACATTGTAATCCTGGTGGTAATCATACTTAAGCACTGCTTCTCACATCCTAACCCCTCGGTTAAGATTTGTGTAGCAATATTTGGCGCCATCCGTGGGACCATAACGATCCTAAATCGACCACCATGGATTCAAACCAAGTTACTCCTTGTCATGACAACACCGACAATGCCGAAAATCCAAATGTCGATTCCCCCTCCCCTGGCGTGATGAATACCACCTTTGGGAGAGACAACACTCGTAGCATTGTTATCACCCCAGAGTTTCTTAGTCAAAACGAGAACAAATTCTCTTGCTACTACAGCAAGAAGAAAAGGAACACCATTGGAAGGGTCTCCGGACGCGGCTGGAGTACGAGGAACCTCCGAGGATGGAGGAAGGAAAAAACCACAATGATGGGCCCGGCTTGTCAAAAGAGAAAGAGATAAAGAAGACATTCCACCAGGGTGAAGACGTTGTGGTCAAAAAGTTAGACTTCGATGATGACTTCAGTAAACCATATCATCCCTCAACAGCAAAAGCCCGATCCAAGTTTATTCTGAAGATTGCGGAATTACGTTCCCGTCAAAACTCAAAACGCCATCCAATGTGGGGAAGTATAATGGATTGGGAGATCCCGAAGATCATCTGGCAATCTTTGTAGGAGCTGCGGAGGTGGAACAATGGTCCATACCAGTGGGGCCATATGTTCGCCCAGACGTTCACCGGGGCTGCCAGAGTATGGTTTGACAGTCTCCCTGCCAGAGGAATAAGTAGTTTCCAGGAATTAGAAAGTGGTTTCTTAAAAAAATTCAGTCAGCAGAGACTATCGGCAAGAGACCCCACAGAACTACACAACATCAAGAGAGGGGACCATGAATCCATCGAAAGCTTCATAATCAGGTTTTCTAAGGAAAGCATACAGGTTTGAGGGGCCGACGAAACTATTAGAATTCAGCTTTCATCCACGGGTGAAGAAGGATCAACTTGTCGAAAGATTTCATGAGAATCTTCCAAAAACGGTGGATGAAATGCTGGAACGAGCAAAGGCATTCGTACGGGGAAAGAGGGCGTGTGAAAAGCTACGGGAGAAAGTTGTCAAAAAACCGACACCTCTAACATGGGACCTGCAAAGGAGGCCGGGAACCAAAGTATGGGAAAGGCAACGTTTCCAGCAGCGGCCTTTGCAGTCGAGCTCATCTTTCCAACCTCGATTCGCGCCCCCACTGAGGAATCCACCAAGCCCTCAGGTAACACTCCCACCTTTAACAAAAACCCCCAGTGAAATTCTGGCTACAGAGAACTTGAGCTTCGCCAAGCCCACCCCTCTAAAACCAGGAGTAAAGCGGGATACAAGCAAGTATTATGAGTTTCATAGGGAAGATGGGCATACGACCGATGACTGCTTTTTGCTGAGGAGACAAATCGAGCTGACAATCAAGACAAGAAAACTAGCACACCTCTTGAAAGAACTAAAGAAAACTCCCCAAGCAAATGAAAAGAGGAAAGAGATATTCATGATCCAGCTCACTAATAGGAAAGGAAAGAGATACGTTGATCACATGGAACCCTGGATGGCTCAAGAGATCTCTTTTCCCCAATCTATGGAGGAAGCTTCGCCAGCGGTCCAGTCACGGTCTCAGCCATCGTAGCTGGTCACCAAGTTCACCGTGTGTATGTGGACAGCGGAAGTAGTTCCGAGATCATGTACAAGCATTGTTTCTTGCAACTAGATGAAGAAGTTAGAAAGAAACTCGACGCCAAAACCCACATGTTGACAGGGTTCACAGGAGAAATAGTCCAACCACTGGGGCAGATTCAGCTTCCCATAGTCATTGGAAACCACACGGGCTGGCGAGAGGTAATGATGACTTTCTGGGTGGTACGATCAGAGTCAGCATAGAACATAATTCTAGGAAGACCCGGATTATGCACTTTGGGAGCAGTGATATCCACGGTCCATGCAGCAATCAAATTCCATACCCCGATAGGAGTCGTCACCATATATTCCAGTCGGGAATGTAAGAACGTAAGGGTGTTAAAGCCAGCAGACCCGTCTTCTTCAGAGGATCTTATCCACCCAACGCGTGAGAAGTGGGTAATAAATCCACTTTTTCTAGAACAAAAAATAACGATAGGAGGCCAGTTGATGGATACAACGAAGGACCAACTCAGATGTTATTACAAACTAATCTCGACATTTTTGCATGGGAACCCACCGACATGGTAGGAGTTCCCCAGGATATCACGGAGCACAAGCTAAAGACATACCAGACCAAAGAACCAGTAGTACAGAAGCGAAGGTATATGGGTGAAGAAAGGAGTCGAGCTATCACACCCCAACCTTGACGGCGGAATCGTTGAGGCGTGAGAGTTACGATTGTTCACAGCCACATAACGCTATTGCCTGAAACATGTTAAAAATAAAAGGTTAACATATTGTTGGTGAGCATTCTATAGTTTTGAATACATAAGTATATAAAAGATGGCAATTTATGTTGTAAATTAGAGAACAAGGTAACTAGGGATGTAAGACAGAATGCACAATCAAACCTTGACAAAGTTTTACAAGTTCTCAAACGCTTACAAGTATATACGATTAGCTAAGTGTACTTGGATCAACCAAGCAGGCTTGTCAGGCCCATAGATCTATGACGTCGCCAGGCTAGCAATAGTTAATGATTGTACATGTATTCGACATTACATGATAGTTACAAGATTCAACTAATCACAACACACAAGTAAATTGCCATAGGTTTACAAGAATCAATGTTTACAAGTGCAATGGTTAATAAGTAACATGTTCACCCCAAAGTGCGAAAATATGAAAAAGGGGTATAGAAATACACACATGGTAATTAAGTATATGAATGACGATTAATAATGATAATAGACGACGTTCCAATGTAAACCTTCACGAGATACCTAAGAATATATATATATTGACGAGATTTAAGTTTAATTATATTAAACTTAACGTTTTTAACGGGAACTAGGGTTTTAGGTGGAGTTTGGGGTTTTTATAAATAAAATTAGTTATCAAGATTATATATATCTTTATACAATAAAGAAAAACTTTATTAATCCATTTTATAATACTTTTTAAGAAATTATATTCTTATAAAATGATTAAATTCATAAAATGTAAATAAGATTTCATAATTGACGTAATGATATTAACGTAGTGATATTAACGTAGTGATTTCAACTTTTTAAAGTTTATTTTTATAAAAATAAACTAATTATAATATTTATCTAAACTATTTATGAAAATATTTAAATATTTATTAAATAGTTTTACATAAATTAATATGGGTCTAAAAATATTTAAAGTTTGCAAAAGAAAACCATTTTTATATTTTTCTAAAATTTTCTATAATTATTTTAATTTTTTAAAATATTTACAGAAGGTAATTTGTTGATTTAAAATAAACAAGTTTATAAAAATGATTTTTATGATTTTTAGTAAATTTTCTGTAATTTTTAAAAGCTTAAAAGGCTTTTAAAAAAAATACTGTAGGTGCCCGGGTCGAACCCGGGACCTCAAGAATTGCAAGCATACACTGAACCGGTGAACCAGGCATACAGCCGCGTTTAGGAAACAGTTTTTAATTTATAAAAACACCATTTTCAGTAATCCCCCAAATCCGATGAACCCTAGGTTTGATTTGATCCAAATTGAGGATGAGTTCACGACGATGGTTAAGAATATTATTAAAAACAGAAAATGAATCAATCGTTTAAAATAACGATCGATGTTTTAACATCATACCACGGTATACGAATAGTTGAAACAGATACAGGTCAATTTCTCGACGTTGTGAGATAATGGGTCGAATTGAATTTTTAGCCAATCGGTCTATAATGCACCAATTGTCATCATGACATTAAAATAAGAGGCACCTAGTGGATGAAAAGTTAAACAGGAGATTTACGGGAACACGGAGGTTAGGTTTTGTCATAAATGAAGGTGAAACACTTGGACACATACCAAGTTACGTCTTTTCCTTTATGCCAAACCCATGACTACAAGTTACGAAGGTTTATGAACCATTATATCCAATCGCATTGAGGATAATAACGAGTCTTGTTGTTCAAAACCAAGTTAGAATTTCAATGATTTTCAAGGTTAAAGATTCAAAAACGATTCAAGAAATGACGCAAACAATAAGAAAGGTATTTGTAACCATGTTTTGCAAGGTAACAAATTTCCAAATACAGATCACATACGTAATTCATCAAACAATAAGAAAGGTATTCGATAATATCTTTATTTGACAAAGGATTGTTTAGAAAGACTATACTTATGGGTTTGATGATATCTCAAGATGAAAGTTGATAAGTAAGGAATAAATGGTTCGATGTAGCTAGATCAAGTCAATAAAAATAAAGGGGAAGAAATCGATTTAAGAATTTAAGGGCTCCAAGGTTGGAGTCAAAATCAACCTAAAACGATCGGGTCTTCTTTCAAGTTCAGAGATCATGCTTTGGCTTGATAGGTCAAAACACTAACATTGTTCCACCCGTCAAGTTACTACATGCTTCTCGTCACTTGGTTACAACCATGGTAAGTTGAAGATCAAGAAATGAGAGTAGTCATCAAGATGTGGTTTTCACTCCTAACTTGATGGTATATTCCCAAGGTATGTCCACCAACTTACCAATCAACCAGTTTGATCCCAACCAATTGTTGAGGATTCACATAAATAAGACGTGGTAACTCACCATTAAGGTAAGGAAAATCACTCCTATCTTAACGGTGAAGTTCTTACAAAAACAAAATATAACAAAATGAACTTCTTTATCAAAATCCAGAATTCACTCCTACTTGACGAAGTCGTTTCATTTGAGAAAATACAATCCATAAAAATGAAATTATCATCAAGGTATGGAATTATGCCTATCTTGATGATTGAGTTCCATAATAACAAGAAAACAATCGAGGATTAACATTTGCTACCAAAGTACGGGTTTCAATCCTATTTTGGTGAGATCATGTCATTTGTGAAGTACAAGTTACAATGAGAATAATTGAAGTCAATCCTCAGGATGAGGAAATTGCCCTTATTCAGAGGATGAAGTTTCATAAAACATACAATTGGAAACCGTTTATCAAAACAAATAGAGAACCATCAAAGTAAGGGAATCCCCTGTTTTGATGAGTTAGAATTGTTTAGGAGGTACGAGTGTTCTTAGTCATAGATTAACTTACAAACCCTTATATCTCCCATGGTGCAGACGGTTCAAGGTTTGACTTAACAACGAAAGGAAAAGAATATCACTTAGAAATTTAGAAAATTTTAAATTACAACAATGTAACAAAAGAGAAAATCATTATTACAAAATTATAGGTCACAGTTCGAGGTAACAGGATTTGTTATGATGGTGTTCAAATCTTGGATAATTTAAATCGGGAAGACGAAATCAAGGATAAAATGATTCAAATCACACATGAGATGTGAACATTCGATTCACAATCGAAGGGAATACATGGACTTCTCAAGATATGAGGTCAGCCATAACTTATTTGAAGACACACGTACTTTTAAGTGATCAATTATCACAAGGGTTTCGAGTCAAGTAACGGATTCAATGATCGAATCAGATCACCATTTACACTTTGCCTAGACAAAGTATCCCGAGATGTAGGAATTTCATCTACAGCATTGCATGTTCTTAGTTATGGGTCACCTCCTTAAAAGGATTTAAGAACCATAAGTAACGGTTTAAAGTTTCGAAGACCATACGGTTTAGATCCCAATATCTTTAGGTATATTAAAATCCATGTTCACGTTGGTCCAGGTATGAAGATAGTTACATGAAACGCTGAGTTCACTACTGTTACAAGTTACACGTTGAGCGTTTAAACGTAAGAGTTGAAATGTAGGATGAGTTCAATAGGAACATTATTTAGGTTAAGAATGAGAAGATATTAAAACTTTGGTGATAAACCAGTTCAAGGATTCAAGGATTTTTAAGATACAAAAAGGATGGTTCCATTTGGTAACGTATTACCATTTGGAATCGTTGACACGTCAAGGTAATTTGACCCATTTGCCTTAGAGACGTGTGTTGACCATAGTTTATCACTCATCCTAGAAATCCCCAGGTAAGCATAACTGGTCTCGTAATGAGATTTATACGATATTCTTGCCTTAGCCCGAAGGCCTTTTTGCCAGGACATCCAGAATACAGGTGTCTATGTGTCAAGTCTCTTTGATTTATAGAATCAAACCTTGATTCAGATGAGTTAGGAGAGTTGGTATGACTGCAGCAACCTCCCAGGCTACAAGAGTAGAAATCTTACAGCCAGAGTTTCTAGACCGTGAACGGATTTGACGAGAAGACATTCTGGAATATTATTAAGATATTTTATGAGAATTGGATATTAGGAGTTATACCACATGAAACAACAATCGGGAATTTGGCATAATAACAATGAGATGTTCCGAGTGTAATCGTTTGATTCGTAAATCAAAGCGAGTACGTTGACTAATCAAAGTATTATGTCAACCACAACTTTGTTGAAAACATGCGTACCTATAAGCAGATACTCATCCCAAGGGTTCCCAGGTAAGGTAGACAGATCCATCGGCTGATTTGGATTTATACGAATACCTTGCCTAGACAGAACACCTCGAGATACAGGCATCTTACTCTTCCAGTATTGCATGTATTCAGTGGTGGGACACAGACTTTGACAAGATTTTTATAAATTAGACATAGAGTCTAAGGAATTGGTCCCACGACAATAAGTGTAGTCTCCACATGTCGTTGAGAATAAGTTTAGGAAGTTCATTTATTGGGGAGAGTCAAAGAGTCGAAGTTAAGTTTAGGGAGTCTATGTTTTAAGCATACATAAGGCAATCCTATGCTAAGGCATCAAATTGCACATAAGGCATAGCATTATGTAGCATTCAAATAATATGTAAGCACAAAAGTATAACGATCTTTCTATGAGGTTCATGCAACTATAGTCTAGGTCACCATTTCTTAATAACCTAAATCCCTATAGTTATGGGCTCTGATACCAATCTGTCACACCCCAACCTTGACGGCGGAATCGTCGAGGCGTGAGAGTTACGATTGTTCACAGCCACATAACGCTATTGCCTGAAACATGTTAAAAATAAAAGGTCAACATATTGTTGGTGAGCATTCTATAGTTTTGAATACATAAGTATATAAAAGATGGCAATTCATGTTGTAAATTAGAGAACAAGGTAACTAGGTATGTAAGACAGAATGCACAATCAAACCTTGACAAAGTTTTACAAGTTCTCAAACGTTTACAAGTATATACGATTAGCTAAGTGTACTTGGATCAACCAAGCAGGCTTGTCAGGCCCATAGATCTACGACGTCGCCAGGCTAGCAATAGTTAATGATTGTACATGTATTCGACATTACATGATAGCTACAAGATTCAACTAATCACAACACACAAGTAAATTGCCATAGGTTTACAAGAATCAACGTTTACAAGTGCAATGGTTAATAAGTAACATGTTTCACCCCAAAGTGCGAAAATATGAAAAAAGGGTATAGAAATACTCACATGGTAATTAAGTATATGAATGACGATTAATAATGATAATAGACGACGTTCCAATGTAAACCTTCACGAGATACCTAAGAATATATATATATTGACGAGATTTAAGTTTAATTATATTAAACTTAATGTTTTTAACGGGAACTAGGGTTTTAGGTGGAGTTTGGGGTTTTTATAAATAAAATTAGTTATCAAGATTATATATATCTTTATACAATAAAGAAAAACTTTATTAATCCATTTTATAATACTTTTTAAGAAATTAAATTCTTATAAAATGATTAAATTCATAAAATGTAAATAAGATTTCATAATTGACGTAATGATATTAACGTAGTGATTTCAACTTTTTAAAGTTTATTTTTATAAAAATAAACTAATTATAATATTTATCTAAACTATTTATTAAAATATTTAAATATTTCATTAAATAGTTTTACAGAAATTAATATGGTGTCTAAAAATATTTAAAGTTTGCAAAAGAAAACCATTTTTATATTTTTCTAAAATTTTCTATAATTATTTTAATTTTTTAAAAATATTTACAGAAGGTAATTTGTTGATTTAAAATAAACAAGTTTATAAAAATAATTTTTATGATTTTTAGTAAATTTTCTGTAATTTTTAAAAGCTTAAAAGGCTTTTAAAAAAATAGTGTAGGTGCCCGGGGTCGAACCCGGGACCTCAAGAATTGCAAGCATACACTGAACCGGTGAACCAGGCATACAGCCGCGTTTAGGAAACAGTTTTTAATTTATAAAAACACCATTTTCAGTAATCCCCCAAATCCGATGAACCCTAGGTTTGATTTGATCCAAACTGAGGATCAATTCGCATCTGTTAATCAAAGGATGTTTGGGCTTTTGATCCCCACATAAAACCGAACCCAAAGAGTGTTTGATTACCTGTTATGGATGTGGAATTCGATGGATACGGGTTCGAGTGAGGTCACGGCTGTGGAGCTTTGAATTCAATAGGTTGGAGTTGATTATAATCGAATTCCTCGCACCAGTAGTTTCTAATAACGTTTAAGGTTCAAGCCCTCAATCAATTTGGATTAAGAGAGCTCCGAAAGTTGATTTCGATCAAGTTGCAGGTCGAGAGGAAGGTGGTGTTCGATGGAGGTACTGTGGGATTTTTCGGATGAAATTGAAACTAGGAATAGGTTACAGATAGTGAAATGATCGTTTTGGTAGCATTCAATTTGTTTATTATGAGTGTTTGAGTGGGTTAACCGACCGTTGAACGGTCGGGAATAAAGTGGATTCGAGGTGGTGAGCTTTGGATCCGAATTATTCAATGATTAAACGCATAGGGTTCGAATCTTGGTTGCGAGGGTGTCGGGACCTTTAATTTGAGTTAAAACCGCATGAATTTGGACGTTTGAACTCGCCGGAGGACCGCCGGAGCTTTGCCGGGCGGTCGCCGGATTTGCGGGGAGAGAGAAAGCAGTTTGTTTTAATATTTACACATTTAGCCCCTGCGGTTTTCCTTTTTGTTATTTTATGCCAAAACATTATTTTAAACTTTCAAGATTAACAAATTAACCCCCTGGACTTAATTAACTTTAAGTTTTAAACATTTTTAAAGTTTAATAACTTTATAAATTATTATTATTATTATTAATATTATTATTATTATTATTAAGATTATTATTATCATTAACATTATTACTATTATTATTATATTATTATTATTATTATTGTTATTATTATTATTATTATTATTGTTATTATTATTATTATTATTATTATTATTAAGATTATTATTATCGCGTCGTAAAATACGAGATGTTACACGAGCCGTGATAGAAGAAGTAAAGAAGTTGTTGCAAGCAGGGATCATCAGGGAGGTGTATTACCAAACTTGGGTAGCCAACCCAGTCATGGTGAAAAAAAGGAGACAGTACATGGAGAATGTGCATCGACTTCAAATACATAAACAATGCTTGCCCTAAAGACTGTTATCCACTCCCTAAAATTGACCTAAAGGTAGATTCTCTAGCTTATTTCCCTTTAAAATGCTTTCTGGATGCGTACAAAGGATATCACCAGGTACAGATGGCTCAAGAAGACGAAGACAAAACCACGTTTTATACGGACGTAGGCATTTTTGCTTCACCAAAATGCCATTTGGATTAAAGAACGCAGGAGCAACCTACCAGCGGTTAATGGATAAAGCTTTCGAGTCCCAAATTGGAAAGAATATTGAGGTTTACTACGACGTAGTGATCAAGAGCCGCAGCGAAGAGTCTCTGCTGGATGACATAGCCGACACTTTTGGAACATTACGAAAAATAAGCATGAGATTAAACCCACAAAAGTGCTCCTTTGGGGTTGAAGAAGGAAAGTTTTTAGGAGTAATTGTAACAAAGGAAGGTTCGAAGCAAACCCTGAGAAGATCGCAACCGTGCTTCAGATGCCTTCCCCAAAGTCAGTCAAAGATATTCAAACGCTCAATGGGCGTCTAGTGGCACTCAACAGGTTCCTGTCTAAACATGCCGAGCGCGCCCTACCATTCATGTCCACAATGAAGAGCTATTTGGGGAAGAAAAGTTTCTCATGGACGGCGGAAGCAGAGGATACGTTTCAACAAATGAAAATTTATCTGGGTAAGCTACCAACACTCGTAGCTCTGTTCCCAGAGGAGAAGTTGATTATGTATCTATCCACCGGGAAAGAGGCTGTAAGTGTTGTATTAATGACAGACTGGGAGGGGAAGCAAACGCCGATATACTTCATCAGCAGGGCCTTAAAGGATCCAGAAACCCGCTACTCGCCCATGGAAAAACTTGTCATGTCCCTAGAGCATGCATCCAGGAGGTTACGCCGGTACTTCCAAACTCACGTAGTGGAAGTAAGAACGGGTCACCCGATACAACAAATAAGAAAGCCCGAAATTTCCGGGATTAGCAAAATGGGCTATCGAGCTGGGCGTTTTTTGAATAAAGTACAAACCGAGGACAGCAATAAAAGGCCAGGTGGTCACAGATTTTTTAGCAGAAATCCCTCATGATGAAAATTCTGCTCCTAGTTTGGATGAGGCTAACTCAAAACTAGAAGAAGAGTGGTCCCTCCATACTGATGGGGCATCTAACGATGAAGGATCTGGGGCAGGGCTGATACTGGTAGGACCGGGAAGAGAAGAATTAATGTACACCCTATGGTTAGCCTTCAAAAGCTCCAACAATGAGGCGGAGTATGAGGCGCTACTAGCCGGTCTCAAACTGGCAAAACAGATGAAAATCCGAAAGCTGCACGCTCACGTAGACTCATTACTGGATGCCAACCAAATCAATGGATCCTACGACGCAAAGGAAAGCACAATGAAGCAGTACTTGGAGAAGGCGAAGAAGATGATGGGCGAATTCAAGAAATGTGAGATCTCACACATCCCGCGCAGCAAGAACAAAAAGTCGGACGCCCTGAGTAAGTTAGCCTCAATAACATTCAGCCACCTAGCCAAAGAAGTTAGAGTAGAAGTCTTGCAATCTCTATCCATAGAAGGAAAGAAAGTAGCAACCAGAACAGGGGTGGAGGGATGTTGGATGGACCTGATTGTGGAATTCTTAAGAAACGGAAACCTACCAGAGGGCAAAGCAGAAGCCAGGGCGTTGCAGGTAAAAGCGTTGCATTACGAATTACAGCAAGGGATCCTATACAAAAGGTCGTTCATGGGTCCATTACTAAGATGTCTGGCGCCGGATGAGGCCAACTATGTGATCAGGGAAATACACGAAGGCATTTATGGTATCCATGCGGGACCTAGAATGGTGGTGGCAAAGGCAATGGGGGCAGGATACTATTGGCCTGGAATGCATAAAAGTGCGGTGACTGAAATCCAAAAGTGAGAAAATTGTCAAAGGCATGCACCTATGTGCTACAGACCCAAGAACGATATGTTCCGATTACAGTGGCCTGGCCGTTTCAGAGGTGGGCAATGGATATCGTAGGCCCATTTCTAGCTTCGACGGGAAAGGTAAAATTTCTTTTGGTGGCGGTGGACTATTTCACCAAGTGGGTAGAAGCAAAAGCCCTAAGAACCATCACAGGGCAGCAGGTAAAAAAATTCGTATGGGGACACATAATATGTCATTTCGGGTTACCGTGTTCATCATAACAGATAATGGCAAGCAGTTCGAAGACAATCCACTCAAATCCTGTTGTAAAGAGTTGATGATCACGTAAATCTTCACTTCCGTTGCCCATCCCCAAGGAAATGGACAGGTGGAAAGAGTCAACCGAAGCATTATGGAAGGAATCAAGACAAGGTTGGGGCTGGAAGGAAAAAGCTGGGTGGAAGAGCTACCGAATGTTTTGTGGGTCCATCGAACTATGCCTAAGACAAGTCGTGGAGAAACCCCTTTTAGCTTGACGTATGGTTCGGAAGCTATGATCCCAGCCGAAATTGGGATGCCAACAACTCGAGTTGCACAAGCCGGGCAGACTGAAAACGACGCGGAACTGCGACTCAATTTAGAACTACTGGAGGAGCGGAGAATGATGGCAGTAATAAGAGAAGCGAGGCATAAAAAAGAGGTTGAGCGATACTATAACTCCCGAGTTAGGAAACAAGTTTTCAAGGAAGGAGACTACGTCTTACGTAGTAATGAGGTAAGTCGAGCAGAAGATCATGGTAAACTAGGCCCACGGTGGGAAGAACTGTATGTAATCACAGAAGCAGGAAACAATGGAGCCTATAAGCTCAGTCACGTAGACGGTAAAATAGTGCCACGAACGTGGAACGGAGCGCAGCTCCAAAGATGTTATATGTAACGTAGTATGGATAGCCGTTCTTAATGAGATGTAATTCAATTTTCATGATAATAAGGTACAACTACGTACCAGAATTTACATCTAAGTATTTGTAACCAAGAACATCCAAACTCAGGTGTCAGAAACGAGCAAGTAACCAAGCTCGCGTGTCCAAAACAAAAGTAAAACTAAGCTAAGACGTCAAAAAGAGAGCAAGTAACCAAGCTCAAATGTTAAAAGACGAGCAAGCAACAAAAGCTCGCACATCCAACGCAAATGTAAAACTAGTCGCATGCTAGGGAGACGAGCAAGAAACCAAGCTCGCATAATGAGCAAGAAACTAAGCTCGAGAATGAAAGCAAACAAACGATCAAAGGCAAAACAATCCCCTGTAAGGGTCGAACTCAAGACATAAGAGATGCAACGAACTTGCGATTGCGCCTCGGCAGCTGCAAGCCGTGGCAGAGGCAAAACATGGGAAAAGCCCATTGTGCCTCGGCGGCTACGAACCATGGCAAAGGCAAAAGCAGGGGAAAGAGCCGCGGTCGGGGATGTCGTTTTTTATGACATGATAAAAACTAAATTTGTAAACAATAACCATAAATACTCAAAAGCTAAATCAACCAACAACAGAAAAGAGAATACATAAGATAATTGCCAAATATAATTCTCCAAAAGATTGGCATATAACAAGTTCACACGATCGGGTACAAATGCATAAAAACATTAGCTACGCCTTATCTAGAGGAGTCCGTGGAACCGGGGGCTCCAAAAAAGGCTTGATGTCCGTAATGTCTCGATCACACATAGCTGTAATAGTTTCAACCATAGGAAAAGTAGCTTTATCAAAATGGTCAGATTCAACACGCCGTTTCTCCAAAGCATTTCCATCAAAGTTTTTCGCTTCCTCAGGCTTTTTACCTCCTAAAGCCAGGCGGACACCATCCCGAAGACCTGTGTTGTACCCCACCTTATCCGAAAGACCTTTAATCTTTGCCAACATATCAAGAAACTCGTCACTATCGCGAATCTTATTAAAAGCTAACCAATTCCATCAGAGATGACCCATTTCCTCTTAGATGCAAGACTGGATACTTTCTGTTCAAGCTCCAAGATACGATTATCGGAAGTCAGTTAATAATATTTAAACTCGGTGGAAACCCGCTTCACCGAATGCGAAGCTCCTCCTGAGTGCCACCAAGGTCTTTGGTGAGTTTTTCTTGTCCTTCTTAGCTAGTTCACAACGAGATTGAAAAGCTACCTGTTGGGTTTTCAGCTCAGATACTTGTTTCTTCAGATCACGAATCTCTTTGATACCTTCAACCCAACAACCGTGAATCTCGACAAAAGAAAATAAGCCATTCACCACAGCAGAACAACCCTCATTAGACAAATCTTATTTCTCTAACCTTCGCCACGGTAAAACACTGATGGAGTACGAGAAGCGTACATAAATTCCTTACACAGATCGGGAATCTCAAAAGTGGTACCATTGGAAAGGTCCCAGTCGGGCACGAACTTTTCCTGAAAATTAAGATCCGCTCACCAGGTAAATTATTGTCACCAGACCCAGTCACCCCTTTATCCAAATCACCCGATAAGAACTGTCAGAAGAGTTGTCAGAAGAAGACTCGGCCTTCCCAGCCTTAAAAGCCGCGACTGCCTCCTCGACAGCCTTCACAGCCGCGGCCTCAATCCTTTTTCTCTTGGGAGCCGCGACCAGCCCCGTAGCAGCCTTAGAAGCCGCGGCCTCCACCTTATTTCCCCTGGAAGCTGCGGAACCCGCAGGAGAGGTAGGTGGTTTCAGGCCAAGAGCTCCTAACCCTTTTTTAGTCATCTTGACATGTTTGGATGAGGGGATTCCCAGCCACAGCTGAGCCGCCTTGTTTGCCAAATGAAGATGGTAGGGGCTCCCCTGGTTGCACCACATAGCTGGCTGTTGTCACCAAAATCAGTGAAACCCCATCGCGCAAGGGTTCAGAATGCTCGGTAACATCCTCCGAACCAGATAGTTTCATCCGTTCAAAAAGACCCATCCCTGCAAAAAGGCAAGAACAAGAAACGTATCAAGTGTCAGTCAAACAAATAAACGAAAACAGAATGAACCAAGAAAAACTTACTTTCCCTTCGATAAGTCACGTAGGGAACCATGTTTTGGTCAACCCAGTTGTGACTAACACCCGCCATCACAAGAAAGTGTTCGGAATAAGTCCGAAGCATGGTCGGCTCGGCTTTTAGTAGATCATAAGCCAAAGATTCGTAATTACCGGATTTGGGTGAAAAATCCTTTATAACCGTCTCAGGTGATAACCAATTCATTTCAAAAGGAATAATGCGATCGGAAATAAAAAAGAAATGGTCTTTCCAATGTTTTAAACTAGTAAAGGTACGTGAAACCAATGGAGGACTTGGTGATTTCCTCTTTTCAAATGTTAACCAAACCCCTACACGGTTAAGCTTATAGAAGGCTCTAAAAAGATTCTCCCTAGGATCGACATTAAAAGCACGACAAGATATTTCAAAATGATAAACCTTAATCAATCCTAGAGGGACAAGCTGAGTTAAATGCATATCATAATATCTAAGGAAACTACATAAGAAGCGGCTAACGGGAATTCGAAAATTACTAAAGCTAAAGAAGGAAGTGTATAAAGCAACCATCCCGTTAGAAGTCTCTTTCACACTCGATTCAGGGGGGAAGAAGAGGGTTCAACTCGCTACTTATACCATATCAAATAACAAAGTGTTCAAATAATCCTGAGTAAGGACCGATCTCTGATTAATCATATCATTCCTACACTACATGAACAAAGATGAAAAAGGAAGAAGAAATGACTTACTAGGAAGAAGAAGAAGAAGTCTTGGAACTTGAGGAAGATGAGACAATTTAGGGGTGGAGAGGAAATGAAAAGATTCAAATATTTAAAGAAGAAAAAGGGGGAGATCAAAGGACTCACGGAGCCCAAGACGGGTCACGTCGTCGGCCTGTGAGCCGGCCTAGGCCGATGGGTCAAATCAACTCTAAATAATAATATAATAATAATAATAATAATAAATAATAGTTACTCCTTTTGTCCGGTGTTTTATTCCAATGCAGTGGTAAAAACCACCGCATTGGACTGGGGGACATGATGGGGTAACACCCCTTAAAATGTTCATTGGATCACAAGACTCCCAACCGCCGCTCTCAGGGGCTGCGAAAGCCCAGCCGCGGCACGTCCCCAAAAACCTATCAGAACACAAGATACTAGTCGCGGTTCTCTGGAGTTGAGAAAACTCAGCCGCGGCACACCCCGTCTCCAGGTCGCGACTCCTACTAAAACCATCGCAACGCAGGGGAAATAAGTTTCTAACACTTGGAAAATTCAAGTGTTAGAAAACATATACAAGTGTAAGGCCCCGATCCCGGGCACCTCACAGTTGGTCGTCATCACACGTAAAACATACATTTAATACATGATCATAAATACGCAGCGGAAAATAAAATATACATTCTCATTTCATCATAAAAGCTTTTACATCATTGTCTTGGTTACAAAATACAAGCTTTTCCTTACATTGCCTAGCTATACTATGATTGCTGCTGATGCATAAGAAACCGAGGATAATCTCGTTTATTCGAATCCTCAGCAATCATAGGGTCATACAGCGACCTCTACAGAAAAAATAATAATAAAAAGAAAATATATTTTTCTTCATATAGAAGATATTAAGTTCAAACATATATAAAGGATATTTCTTAAGTAATCCCGTTTATGGGAATCCTCAAGAAATCTCATAATGGCAGGCAACGTGATATGTTGCGTGCGTTATGGGCCCGCAACACATGACGTTGCAGCATTATCAAATGGAGAATGTCATCCCAAAAGAGCTGAGTAGCCGCCTCGTGCCATCCTCAGCAACACTACCTGCCAACTGGAAACACATAAAAAGTCAGTGTTGCTGAGTGAGTTCTAGTTTTATAATAAAACATACTTTTACTTATTTAAAAGTATCCTTTCATACATGCGTTCACACATCATACGTACACAGAGATAATATTCATTATTATCTTCATCATTCGTTATACATCGTTATCTTTAACTTCTCGTATGGATTCTGTCAGGCTTTACCCACTTCATAGCACTCGGCTATGATTACTGTGGTCGAATGACAAGAATCCCGTTTCATACTTACTTGCACATTGAAAGGTGAATGTACCAATACCATATGCTACACCCCGATCGTTATTAGCTACCGGGCCGAAGTCAACATATGAACAACAAAACGTATGCCACGGTACTAGAGGTAAGCGGTAGAGGTACCATGACCATGGTCGATCACAGAGAAGGACCAATCGCGTTATTCAATGCTTGCAAGACTTATTTCGTTCGTTCATTAATGCATGTATTCATCATCATTCTTCTTTTCGTTCATTCGTTAATACATGCATTCATCATCATGTTCCTCTTTCATTATCTTTCACTTCACGTTACATAATACTTCATTCGTTCATTCTCGTTATTCGTAAAGTTTCGGAAAGATAAGCATACACGATCACAAGGAACATACACACCCATCATACATTCATAATCATACATAGCATCAGACATACGTAATCATACATAGCATCATCACTCACATCAGCCCTTCATGGGTGACTGAACCTATCCCAGTCGCATGTCCTCCATGCGACTGGACCGTGCGATTGGGCTGTCATGCGAATGGGCATACAATCGTGCGACTGGACTTCCTTCCGTACGACTAGACACTATACGACTGGGTTGTATGCGACTAACTCTTAACCGTACGACTGAACTACCCTGCGATTGGACCTATGCGACCGAAACCCTCAATCGCATAGCCTATCGTGCGACTGAGGCTCGATCGTGCGTCTGAGCCTCAATCCTGCGATTGGACATCAACTAATCCTCATTCGGCCGAATGGCCCTTCAGTCGCATAACCCTAACTGGGCAGCGACTGGAGTTCTTCACGAACTGCAGCCGCGACCTACGGGTCTTAAACTCTTCCAAACTCTTTCTAGCCCAAATTAGCCTTCCTAAACCTCAGGGAATCATATTAGGACCTTAAACAAGCTAATGCAAGTCCTAATTCATACCATAAACACGTTACTCAAGATTTCACCCAAATGGGTCAAATATACATACTATTCAAAACTAGGGTTTATATGTGATCCAGCCCCAAAATCATTCAAAACGTGTAAAAAGAGGGGTCTTAGAACTCACATTAACAGGTAGGAGTTGATGAGCTTCGATTTGGCTAGCCTCTCGACAAATCCGGAGCTCGGTCAGCACTTTCCCTCTTTTTTTCTCTTCTCTCGTTCGCTCTCTGCTCTTCCCGACTGAAAATGATAAGTGTTGGGAGGAGTATGAGAGCTGCTCCCCTTTTATAGGTACTTCTCAGTCGCGTCTGGTCCAGGGGTGACTGGACCTTCAGTCGCATGAACACCATGCGATTGGACCCCAGTCGCATGTGTTCCATGCGGTTCGTCCTTCATTCGGGCGGTTGAACTCCAATCGTACGGTTGAGCTTCAATCGGCCGAATAGCATGCGGTTGAACCTCCAGTCGCATAAATCCCGGGCGACTGAGGCTCAGTCGCACAGCCTGCCAAAAAGTCAAACTTTCGGGTGTTACAAGTCCACCCCCCTTATTTTAGGTTTCGTCCCCGAAACCTGTTATTCTTCGAACAATCGTGGGTAATGCTGCCTTATTTCTTCTTCAGTTTCCCACGTTGACTCAGATCCCTTCCTGTGTCGCCACTGTATACGCACAAGGGGAACCACTTTATTCCTTAATCTCTTCTCTTTGCGATCAACGATCGCCACTGGTTGCTCTACATAGTTGAGCCGTTCGTCTACCTCGATGTCCCCCAGTGAAACGACCATGTCCTCGTCCGCCAAACATTTCCTCAGATGAGACACGTGGAAAGTCGGGTGAATTCCACTTAACTCATCTGGTAGATCCAACCAATAGGCCACCTCCCCTACTCAAGCAATGATTCGAAAAGGGCCTATATACCGCGGACTCAACTTACCCCGCTTTCGGAATCGGATAATCCCCTTCCAAGGTGAGACCTTCAACATAACCCGGTCTCCCACCTGGAACTCAATCGGTCTGCGTCGTTTGTCGGCATACGATTTCTGTCGGTCCTTGGCCGCCTTCATATAAGCTTTAATTCTTTCGAGCTTTTCAGTCGTAGCCTCGACCACTTCGACGCTTCCCAATTCTTTCTGACCAATTTCACCCCAACAAACGGGTGTCCTGCATCTCCTACCGTATAGCATCTCATAGGGTGGCATGCCGATGCTGGCATGATAACTGTTGTTGTACGAGAATTCAGCTAACGGTAGGTGGTCATCCCAACTTCCCCCGAAGTCAATAACACATGCCCGGAGCATGTCCTCCAAAGTCTGAATGGTCCTTTCTGACTGACCATCAGTTTGTGGATGATAAGCCATGCTAATATGTAACCTCGTCCCCATAGCATCGTGGAATTTCTTCCAGAATTTAGATGTGAACCGGGTGTCGCGATCAGACACAATCGACACCGGTACACCATGACGAGTCACAATCTCTTTGATGAAAAGATCGGCCAACCTTTCGGACGAATATGTCTCGCGCATCGGTAAGAAGTGAGCATTCTTCGTCAATCGATCCACAATCACCCAGATCGTATCATACCCTTTCGGGGTACGTGGCAGCTTTGTGATAAAATCCATGGTGATGTTCTCCCACTTCCATTCCGGTATGTCCAACGGTTGAATCTTTCCATACGGCTTCTGGTGCTCTGCCTTTACTTGCAAACACGTGAGGCATTTACTCACATACTCCACCACATCATGTTTCATACCCGGCCACCAATAATCTTTCTTCATGTCTTGGTACATCTTGGTGGCACCGGGATGAATGGAGTATCGAGACTTATGAGCTTCATCCATAATCCTCATTCGCAGATCCCCAAGACGAGGAATCCACATACGCCCAAACCGGGTTCTAACACCCGTTGCGTTCTCACCCAACTCCGCGACCAGACCTCTCATTCGTTCAGAGTTAAGATGTTCGTCTTTCAAAGCCTCATCTTGGAACTCTTTGACCTGTTTCATCACGTCGGAGGTCATGATTAGCTGGTACGCCTCACCCGAATTGGCTCGGGCCTCTCCTTTCGGCTAAGGGCATCAGCCACCACGTTGGCTTTGCCCGGATGGTAATGGATCTCACAATCATAGTCCTTTATAAGCTCCAACCATCGCCGTTGCCTCATATTCAGGTCTTTTTGCTCGAAGAAGTACTTCAAGCTTTGTGGCCCGTGAAGATGGTGCACTTCGTCCCGTATAAATAGTGCCGCCAAATCTTCAATGCGAAAACCACAGCTGCTAGCTCCAAGTCATGAGTAGGGTAATTAACCTCATGAACTTTCAGCTGTCAGGATGCATAGGCTATCACCTTTCCCCTTTGCATTAATACACACCCCAACCCGAGTAGGAGGCATCGGAATAAACCACTAGATCTTCGCTTCCCTCGGGTAATGACAGAACGGAGCTTGGGTCAATCTTGTCTTCAGTTCTTCAAATGCCATTTCTTAAGCTCGACCCATATAAACTTTACATCTTTCCGGGTCAACTTTGTCAGTGGAGAAGCAATTTTGGAAAAGTCTTGGATGAACCTTCGGTAGTAACCCGCCAAACCCAAGAAACTACGGATCTCGGACGGCGTCTTCGGAGACTTCCATTGCATTACTGCCTCCACTTTCACCGGATCAACCAGAATCCTATCCGGATTTACCACGTGACCCAAGAATTGGACCTCACGCAACCAAAATGCGCACTTGGAGAATTTTGCATACAATTTCTCCCTTCTCAACGTCTCCAGAACTTCGCGAATATGACCGGCATGCTCAGTCTCGTTCTTCGAATAAATCAAGATGTCATCAATGAATACAATCACCGATTTATCCAACATTGGCCGGCACACCCTATTTATCAGGTCCATAAAAGCAGCTGGCGCATTGGTCAACCCAAATGACATGACGAGGAACTCGTAGTGACCGTAGCGCGTACGAAAAGCTGTTTTAGGGATATCCTGCTCCTTCACCTTCAGTTGATGGTACCCAGATCGAAGATCTATCCTTGAAAACCAACTGGCACCCTGAAGTTGATCAAACAAGTCATCGATCCTTGGTAAGGGGTATCTGTTCTTCACCGTCAGCTTATTCAGCTCGCGGTAGTCGATGCACATCCTCATACTACCATCCTTCTTCTTTACGAACAGGACCGGAGCACCCCAAGGTGAGATACTCGGTCGGATAAACCCTTATCTAGCAGCTCTTGTAACTGCTCCATCAACTCTTTCATCTCTGTCGGGGCCAATCGGTATGGTGCTTTGGCAACAGGTTGGGCGCCTGGTATCAGATCAATCTGGAACTCGATCTCTCTATCAGGTGGCAATCCCGATAAGTCTTCCGGGAACACGTCTGGGAACTCACACACAACCGGAACATCAGATAGTTGTGGTGTTGGCTTTTCTACATCCTTACATAACATAAAAAGGCGTTACATCCACGCCTCATACATTTCCCTGCCACTGCCATTGAGATCACCTTCGGAATCATAGTGACCCGATCGCCATAAATTGTCACTGGACTACCGTCGGGCGCTGTCAAACTGATCATCTTCTTGCGACACACAATGTTCGCCTCGAAATCTGCCAACCAATCCATCCCAAGCACCAAATCGAAACCGCCTAACGTCATCGCAAATGGTTTAACTGGGAATTTGTGACCCTCCAGTTCTACATCGCAGCCCTCAATTACCTCGGAAATCCTGGTGGTTTTTCCTATAGCAGTCTCTACATCAAACGGCACATCCACACGCCTACTACTAACGGGTAATTTGGCATAGAAAGCAGCAGAAATAAAACTCCTACTGGCACCCGAATCAAATAATACAGAAGCTAGAGTTTGGTTCACCAGAAACGTACCGGACACTACATCGGAGTCCGTCCTAGCCTCTTCTTGCGTCATTGTGAATGCCCTGGCGCTTGCTCTCGGACCTTCACTTCCCGTTTTCTTTACCCCTGAAGCCTCAGCCCTCGGCTTCTTACAGTCCCTGCTCATATGACCACCTTCCCCACAGTTAAAACACTTGCCCATCCGACAATCCTTTGATATATGCCCCGTCTTCCCACACTTAAAGCAGATGTTGGATCCCCATTTACACTCCCCTGAGTGCTCCCTTCCACACTTACCACACTTCCTCACCCCAGCTCCCGTCACGACCACACGGTGATCATCCGCCCTCGCCTTCTTGTTACTCGTCGAAGTATCACCCCGACCAAATCTCTTCCCCTGCCAGTTTTTCTCTCCACTTCCTTTCTTGCTACCCTCAGCCTTTACCAACGCAGCCCGTTCATCAAATAACCTTCCCGCCAAATCCACTGCCGACCTGAAAGTGCTTGGTCGGGCAGAAATCAAGTGCCAACGAATTTCAGCTGGCAACCCCTGAATATACCGGTTGATCTTTCGAGACACCGGCGTCACCTGCTCTGGCACCAACAGCGCCAATTCGTTAAACTTGGTGGTGTATTGTTGGTGGGTCATCGTCCCCGCCTCCAACTGCAGGAACTCTCTCTCAACTCTATCCCTTTCTCGACGAGGACTGAATTCCTCAATCACCAGCCTTTTTAACTCAGCCCACTTCATCTTCCCTATAGCCCTGCTACCCTCGGCTTGGACTATATTATTCCACCAGCACAAAGCCGACCCTGTGAAAGAGTGGGTAGCAAACTTCACCTTCTTGTCCTCCTGGCAATCACTAATATCGAGGACAGCTTCCATTTCCATCACCCATTGGTGAGCATCAGTAGCAGTACCAGAACCATCAAAAGTTGGGGGCTTGCACCTCATGAATGCCCCGTAGTTACAACCCCGGGCTGTCTCCCGTAACTGCTCTTCTTCCTCTTCCTCTTCATCATCGGATAATACTGTTTCTCCTTCTGTCTGTTGCTATCTTCCTGAGGACCGATTCCTCCCCGTCTCTCATCTTCACGTACTGCCTTTATCACTTCGGTCACTACAGACGGTAAAATCATCTGCATGACCTGATGTACTTCCTCAACCACTGCCTCTTTTACCGAGGCTCTCAAATTCGCGCTTTCGTCTGCCTCCTTCTGATGAGGAGTCTCGTTTTCCTCATGAACTACTTTCTCTGTCCTAAGTCTTCCTCGCGTGTTACGCGGTTCATCACCACGTCCACCGCCACGGGAAGCTTTAGATGATCTACCACCGACCATCTTCTATCACACTGAAAGATTCAAACACCAATACGGTCATTCAAGGAAATAGCTCAGTTTATGTCAAGTATAGTAAGTCCTTAATTACAGTGGCCAGTTGTGATTAGCCACTTACTCTACTCTTCGCACCCCGAGCATTACCTGTCCTGACTACATTAGTATCCAAGTCTAACAGTACACATAATTCACATAACAAGCGCACATAATACCAGTTAATCTTTAAGAAAATACCTGATGGCACGCAACTACTCAGATGGCATTCTCGTTCTCCCCGTCCCATTCTCAGTTTAAGTTTTAGGTTTATTGTGAAATTTACCCATTTTACTTAAACTTTTGCTCTGATACCAACTTGTAAGGCCCCGATCCTGGGCACCTCACAGTTGGTCGTCATCACACGTAAAACATACATTCAATACATGATCATAAAATACGCAGCGGAATTAATAAAATATACATTCTCATTTCATCATAAAAGCTTTTACATCATTGTCTTGGTTACAAAATACAAGGTTTCCTTACATTGCCTAGCTATACTATGATTGCTGCTGATGCATAAGAAACCGAGGATAATCTCGTTTATTCGAATCCTCAGCAATCATAGGGTCATACAGCGACCTCTACAGAAAAAAAAATAATAAAAGAAAATATATTTTCTTCATAAAGAAGATATTAAGTTCAAACATATATAAAGGAGATTTCTTAAGTAATCCCGTTTATGGGAATCCTCAAGAAATCTCATAATGGCAGGCAACGTGATATGTTGCGTGCGTTATGGGCCCGCAACACATGACGTTGCAGCATTATCAAATGGAGAATGCCATCCCAAAAGAGCTGAGTAGCCGCCTCGTGCCATCCTCAGCAACACTACCTGCCAACTGGAAACACATAAAAAGTCAGCGTTGCTGAGTGAGTTCTAGTTTTATAATAAAACATACTTTTACTTATTTAAAAGTATCCTTTCATACATGCGTTCACACATCATACGTACACAGAGATAATATTCATTATTATCTTCATCATTCGTTATACATCGTTATCTTTAACTTCTCGTATGGATTCTGTCAGGCTTTACCCACTTCATAGCACTCGGCTATGATTACTGTGGTCGAATGACAAGAATCCCGTTTCATACTTACTTGCACATTGAAAGGTGAATGTACCAATACCATATGCTACACCCCGATCGTTATTAGCTACCGGGCCGAAGTCAACATATGAACAACAAAACGTATGCCACGGTACTAGAGGTAAGCGGTAGAGGTACCATGACCATGGTCGATCACAGAGAAGGACCAATCGCGTTATTCAATGCTTGCAAGACTTATTTCGTTCGTTCATTAATGCATGTATTCATCATCATTCTTCTTTTCGTTCATTCGTTAATACATGCATTCATCATCATGTTCCTCTTTCATTATCTTTCACTTCACGTTACATAATACTTCATTCGTTCATTCTCGTTATTCGTAAAGTTTCGGAAAGATAAGCATACACGATCACAAGGAACATACACACCCATCATACATTCATCATCATACATAGCATCATACATACGTAATCATACATAGCATCATCACTCACATCAGCCCTTCATTGGCGACTGAACCTATCCCAGTCGCATGTCCTCCATGCGACTGGACCGTGCGATTGGGCTGTCATGCGAATGGGCATACAATCGTGCGACTGGACTTCCTTCCGTACGACTAGACACTATGCGACTGGGTTGTATGCGACTAACTCTTAACCGTACGACTGAACTACCCTGCGATTGGACCTATGCGACCGAAACCCTCAATCGCATAGCCTATCGTGCGACTGAGGCTCGATCGTGCGTCTGAGCCTCAATCGTGCGATTGGACATCAACTAATCCTCATTCGGCCGAATGGCCCTTCAGTCGCATAACCCTAACTGGGCAGCGACTGGAGTTCTTCACGAACTGCAGCCGCGACCTACGGGTCTTAAACTCTTCCAAACTCGTTTCTAGCCCAAATTAGCCTTCCTAAACCTCAGGGAATCATATTAGGACCTTAAACAAGCTAATGCAAGTCCTAATTCATACCATAAACACGTTACTCAAGATTTCACCCAAATGGGTCAAATATACATACTATTCAAAACTAGGGTTTATATGTGATCCAGCCCCAAAATCATTCAAAACGTGTAAAAAGAGGGGTCTTAGAACTCACATTAACAGGTAGGAGTTGATGAGCTTCGATTTGGCTAGCCTCTCGACAAATCCGGAGCTCGGTCAGTACTTTCCCTCTTTCTTTCTCTTCTCTCGTTCGCTCTCTGCTCTTCCCGACTGAAAATGATAAGTGTTGGGAGGAGTATGAGAGTTGCTCCCCTTTATAGGTACTTCTCAGTCGCGTCTGGTCCAGGGGCGACTGGACCTTCAGTCGCATGAACACCATGTGATTGGACCCTAGTCGCATGTGTTCCATGCGGTTCGTCCTTCATTCGGGCGGTTGAACTCCAATCGTACGGTTGAGCTTCAATCGGCCGAATAGCATGCGGTTGAACCTCCAGTCGCATAAATCCCGGGCGACTGAGGCTCAGTCGCACAGCCTGCCAAAAAGTCAAACTTTCGGGTGTTACAACAAGCAAGCCTCAGATAAGAAGACGCTTATTGGATGATCAACGAATATTGTCAGAACGAAAGGTAACAAAACGAATAATGACAAACTCTGAGTGAACTGAGGAACCCAGAGGTTCAAAGTCAACTATGACGACAAAAAGTATTAATACTAAGTAAGAAACCCTTTGCACAAAAAAGGTGCAGAATCCTCTATCCAAGAAAGTATAGAATCGGATCTTAGACTTTGACATTCCTAGAATAGCAACCAATTGGGAACAACTAAAACCAGCAAACACTATAAATAGTGATTCTCACCATCAAGGGAAGACACAGAAAACCAACAAAAAAAAACAAGACAGCAAACTCAAATATACTCTCCCCAACCCAAAAACCACATTGTAATCCTGGTGGTAATCATACTTAAGCACTGCTTCTCACATCCTAACCCCTCGGTTAAGATTTATGTAGCAACAATGATGAAGACGATGATGTGCGTCTAATTGTATAGATCACGCAAGATCCCCATAACTCATACAGAAAAACATGAACAATTTAAGCAGATTATGTATTTACACATAATCATAACAAACGTCAAAATTAAATAAGCACATAAATTACAATCGTTCCAACTTGTTTTCAAACTAAGTTTACATTGAATGACAGAGTAACTCAGATTTATAGCGTCGAATGAAAATGTATTATATTTGACATGGCTCGTTTACGAGCATAACTTACGTCAAATAGTATGCACTGAAACATTTTATATTTGACATGTCTCATACCGACTCGTACCTATAAGTACGAATGTAAGAAGTTAGTTTTTTTAGGAAAATTTATACCAAGGTAAACCCAAAACTGTAGAAACTTAAGGAGGTCAAGTCACGTGTCAAAGTTCACCAGTTATATTTGAATTCAATAAACAATACTATTCAATAAACATATATAATTATTATTAAATATAGTTAATAGTGAATTATTATTACTATTAACTACCTATTTAAAAAACAAAAGGAAGGAACAATGATTTTATGAATCTCAACCATTTGTTTTTTTAATCAAAGGTAATAGTAAGAGTGATTCTATTGGCCAATCACTTTCATCCACCAAATAGTCCTTTTTGCATTATATTTTCTACACATGTTTCAAAGTGTCATCACTCTTACATGGAATAATAACCCATTTTGGACATCTTCTCCTAAATAGATGATTGTGTTCAGGATTTAGAGAGAGAAACTATAATATAGAGGGAGAGAATAAAGAGGGAGAAAGGGAGAATCAGTGTTTGATGGTGCTGGAGACGGCGGGGGCGGTGGCTACTCCGGTTGGTCGTCGTTTTCTTGTCACCTGTGTGTTGTCTCGTATTTGCTTTACTTTCTCTGCCTCCTATGTCTCTTTGTTTGTTTGTAGATAGAGAAAGGTGCAATAACCTTTCGAATTTAGGGTGTTTTTATTAGATTTTCAGTTAGCATTTGTGGTTGTCGGCTATACAAGAGAGGGAAACCGGTGGTGGTTGTTGTTGTTGTCGGCCGCCCTGCCTCCGATGTGTTTATTCGAAGAGAAAAGGGTTTTGTTGGGTGTCGATTGGGTTATCTGGAAATGGTTATGGCGGTCCGCGGAGACAAAGGCGGCAATGATGGTAGTGATTTACCGCGTTCATGTCTTTCTATTTGTTCATCGTGGTGGTGGCGATGGGTTCTGTTGCTGCTCCGCCTCCCCTCTATGGTCGAGGTGGAGCAGGTGGTGGTCTTCTGCCATGGTCGGTTATGACAGTTGTCGCCGCCGTTTGGTGTTGTTCTTGTAATGTCTGTCGCCCTTACCCTTTAGGGTTTTCAAAGTGCATCATATCGGGAGCGGTCGGTGTCATTTCATACAGCAAATCTTGGGTAAATCTTTGGGTCAATGATGATGAGCGTTAACTCATCTGAGATTTGGTTAGGTGATTGGTTTTGGATGTTGTATTTTGTTGATTCTATTTGCCGATGATGATGAATTGTTGTTCATCTGAGACATTTGGTAATTGGTAGTTAGATGGCTATGATTGTAGAGCAAAAATTGTGTCGTTTGCTATTGCTTGGCAACTATTTATGGATTGCAGCCGCATCCAACAACTAGTTCTGAACCATACAGGGTTTTGCATTGTTGTTTCTTATGTGGTGAGCGCAGCTATTTCTGTCTTCTACGAGTTTTGTCCATGTTGTGCGATTTGATTTGTCT